>ML790260.1:90518-112415 GCA_009831015.1 Picea engelmannii | reverse complement strand
CTCCAAGTGGGAGATTGTTGGTTGTGGAGCCTGATTATCTTCTTGATTCAGAGGTCCTTGCTTTCAACCGTGTTTATACCCCATGAAGTATTTACACCCCATAAGTATGTACACTCTTCCACGCGGGGGAGTGCAGAGGGGGGTACCCCCTCTGCGGGGTCCGGGGGGGCTATCCCCCCGGATGGGGGGTGTGGTGGCAAGTGGGCCCCCAATGGGGGTTCGGGGGCAGCGTCCCCCAATTGGAGTTTGGGGGCGAAGCCCCTGAAGCAAAAATTGCCTTGTAAAAGTATATTGTAATTTCATTGTAAATCTGAACCGTTCATTATAAGGTCGCCGATCTAACGGTAAAGATTATGTTAGGGTTTTTTTCCCTATAAGGAAACCCTCTTTTATGTGGGGGGTCTAGGGGCAAGCGGGCCCCCAGCAAGGGTTCAAGGGAGAAACCCCCGAAGCAAAAATTGCCTTGTAAAAGTATATTGTAATTTCATTGTAAATCTGGATTGTTCATTATAAGGTCGCAGATCTAACGGTAGAGATTATGTTAGGGTTTTTTTCCCTAGAAGGCAACCCTATTTTATGAGGGAAATGTATTGTGGCTATGAATAATGGTGAATATTGTATTCTGAGAGAGGAGACTGTGAGAGAAAGAAGAGGAAGTAACAACGGGTTTTGTTGTAGGTTGTATCCCTTCATTTGCTGGATAATAATAAAGGAAGGACATGGCAATTTCTCTGGTGGACGTAGCCCACACTAGGTGAACCACGTAAATCTGTGTCTCTCTTGTATTGTGTGTCTTCTGTGTTTTGTTTCTGCATTTGTTTTATTTTATTGCTCTGCGGTCCTGTTTTTCTAACAGTCTCATCATTGAGAGGAACTAAGACATCATGCCAAGTCACCTTTTATTTCTTCATTTTTTTATTTTTTTTTAACGATACTTTAATGTCAATATTCCATGAACAAATGTGATATGATATGCTTTCTTCAAGGTAATAAACTCTCATTCCAACACCATATTCAAACTAGTTACAGGAGCAAGCCAGTGATCACTAGAATTAGTCTCTTATGTTTGGTCTATTAGTGGAGTTTTTGAAGATCTTGAGAACACAACTAACATAATTTGGTCATGCTCCTCAACTCACTCGTCTGAGGTAGGCATGTCTCTACATAAATTTGGATGTGTAGTGTTTATCATTTGTATATTTGGTTTTAATCATTTTTTAGTGGAAGGTTTGTGCAATGATTAGGTTTTATCCTTAACATTTCATTTTGATTAGGTTTTATCCTTAACATAGCTTCCCTTTTCACCTTCTAAATCGATGGACATTTACTAGTTGAAACCCTCATTTTCGTACTTCATGGGTTTTTCTTTGAATACAAGTAATGAAAGCTTAGGTATAGCTACCATGCATACACGCTTATGAATTATGTGGTGTTATTATAAACACGAAGCAATCTTCTTTTGGTTTGCAATCTATGTGATATTTACAAACTCAAGATTATGATTTCAGAGGATTAAGGTATCTTCTATGTTTTACTTGCTAGCCATAATCCCTTTCCATATATTTAAATTTGTCATCCTTTCTTGAATCCCTTTCATGATTCATACCCCTTTAATTTTCACTACTACTTGTTTTCATAGACACTTACAACAACCTATAACTTATTTACTTATAATTTTGTTTGCATGGTTGATGAATTCCCTTCTTTGTTAATTAATTGTGTTGGATTTTTGGGAATATAAAGTAATATAGTGAACATTGTCTCTTACTCTTATAGGTTGAAGATAAGCTTTTTGGGTAGAAAACCATGTATGTATCCTAGAGTAAAAGAAGATGATATTTTTGGGTAGAAACCCATGTATGTAACCAAAGGATAAAAAGGGGCAAGGAAAAAAATAAAAACATGATGTTGGTCTTTATTCTAAAAAATATTAGTTTTGTATTGTGATGGAAATAAAAGAGACATGGTAGAAATAATAACATGGTGTTGTATTTATTCTAAACAATGTTGGTCTTTATTCTAAATGATATTAGTTTTGTATTATGGTGGAATTAAAAAAGACATGGTTAGAAATAATAACATCGTGTTGTCATTATTCTAAACAATATTAGTTTTGTATTAAGGTCGACATATGGATATGTCAATGAAGACTTTTACTTCAACTCTTTTGTCTGGTGGTATATAATGTAATGTATGTGTAGTGGTATATCATGTATGTATTTTTTTATTATGTGTTTTAAATGATATTGAATATGGCTTAAGGTAATATTTGCATGTTCCTATAATTTATTGAAATATCAAAGTGTGAGACCAATTAAAGTTGCATATCACTTGTGTGAAGCAACGATTATAATTATATATTTATCTTTTCATTGTTATGTTCCTTTTCGTTGTTTCATATATTCTACTACCAATAATAATTGTTGTGTGCCATAGAAGTTATTAGAAGAGAAAAGAAGAAAAACAAGATATTACAAGCAGAACTAGAGAGTAAAGAAGACACTCAGGAACTAGAACAAATGATCACAAATTTGAAGGTTCAAATTGAAGAAGATAAAAGAATTGAAGAAGCACTCAAAGAACAACTAGAAGGAAGAGACATGATCATTGGAAATTTGGAAGAATAAATTTTCACATTAAGAAAGGATGTTCAAAAGAAAAATATGCATAACAACTCAAAAGTTTTGAATGAAATTATCAACAGTCAAAAAAATCATCATGACAAGTCTAGACTTGGATACATTCAAACAGAAAAGGGATCAAGCTCCAAAACAACAGAATAAGAAACATATCCAAAAAGTTATGTAGAAACAATCAAAAGGGATAGAAATGTCTACAAAGAAAATTACAGGGACACTCCTCCACCAAGAAGATTCATATTTTAGAATCAATGACCGACAAAAACAGATAGGCCTCAGAAAGAAGAATGATTCATAAGAGTACCTCCTTTCAATAGATATTCAACTCCCAGGTATCAAACTATATTTTTTGGTTTATGTTATGCATGTAATAATTTTGGACATAAATTTGTGAATTGCAGAGCTAACAATAGGAACATAAACAACTTTGAAAGTCATACACAAAAGGGTTATCCAAGAAGTCCTAGTGAAACACAGAGAATAAGTTACAACAGGTTTGAATCTTTGAGAACTAAAGTGGAATGATACAAATGTAACAAATTTTGACACATGGCCAAAGATTGAAGAATGACAATCCCTCCTAGAGAACCACAACAGAACAACAACAGTCAGAGACATGAACCTTAGAAAAGGACATGGATAAGAAAGAAAAATCAATATAGCAATGAAGAATGCACACTCACTCTACAAGATAAGCAAAAGAAACGTGGTTGGTATGTTGATAGCGGTTGTTCAAAACACATGACATGTGATAGAGACATGTTTCTTACATTAAGAAAGGAAAGAGATGGATCAGTCTCCTTCATAAATGATGATTCATCTAAAATCATTGGAAAAGGCACAGTCAAAATTGGGAAAAAGAATACGAAGGCATAAAATGTTCTACTAGTAGAAGATATGAAACATAATATTCTAAGTGTGAGTCTAATGTGTGACCAAGGTCATAAAGTTACTTTAGATTCGCAAAAGTGCGAGATAATAAAAGAAGGTTCAGGAAAATTTATTGCAACAACTACGAGAACTTCAAACAACATGTATGTATTAAGTGAAATTGGAAATGAAAAGTGTTGCCTAGGAAAGGAAGATGAAAGTTGGCTATGGAACAGAAGAATGGGTCACATACATTTTGATAACCTTGTGAAAGTCAGCAAAAGGGAAGAAATTAGAGAAATTTCCAAGATCATGAAACCAACCAACACTTTATGCAATCATTGTCAACAATGAAAGAAAACAAAAAGCAGGTTTAAATCAAAAGAATATTCAACGAAAACACCACTAGAAATTGTGCATACTGATCTATTTGGACCAACTACAACAAAGGGTTTAAAAGGTGAGAAATACTTTATGTTATTAGTTGATGATTATACAAGAATGACTGTAGTTTTCTTTCTCAGGAATAATTCAGAAGCTTTTGAAAACTTCAAGGTCTACAAGGAAATGGTTGAAAATGAAATGGATTCAAAAATCAAATGCTTGAGATCTGATAATGGAGGAGAGTTCACTTAAAAGTAATTTATGGACTACTACAGCAAGCATGGAATAAAAAGAAAATTAGTCATTGCTAGGACACCTCAATAGAATGGACTTGTTGAAAGAAAGAATAGGACAGTACAGGAAATGGCTCGAACAATGCTAATGGATTCCAAATTGACAGATATCTTTTGGACACAGGCAATGCATACAACAGTTCACATTCAAAATAGAGTAATTCTCAGAAACAACACTGACAAAATTCCCTACAGGCTATGGAAAGGAAGACCATCAAATGTGAAGCACTTTAGAGTTTTTGGAAGAAAATGCTACATCAAAAGAGAAGATGGAAGAATAAGAAAGTCTGACTTTTGTGTGGACAAAGGAGTACTTATTGGTTACTCAAGTACAAGGAAATCATACAAGTGTTACAACCTGAGATTGAACAAAGTTGTGGAAAGAATCAATGTAACAATTGATGAAACAAGTAGACAATAATTAAAGGAAGAAGAAAATGAATCAATGGAACAACTTTACGAAAAATAAGCAGAAGATGGAAAATAATTAGAAGGGGAAGATGAAGAGGATACGACATAAGCAGAAGATCAAGTTCAACAAGTGCCTCGAAAGACACCTTGCAAACGAGTATCAAAGAATCATACTTCAGATCATATTATCCGAAACAAAGATGAAGGAGTTGAGACTAGAAGAAGAATTTGTTCACCAGAACAATCGCACCTAGCACTCTCATCTACGATTAAACCAACCTGTTTTGAAGAGGCCAACAAGGATGAATTTTGGAATAATGCCATGGATGAAGAATTGGATCAAATAGAGAAAAATAACACTTGGCAATTGGTTCCAAGACTAAAGGATAAGAATGTGATCGACACAAAGTGGGTATACAGGAATAAATTGAATGAAGATGGACATGTTACAAAGAACAAATCTAGATTGGTTTGTAAAGGATATGCATAGGTTGAAGGAATTGACATTGAAGATACATTTTCCCGAGTTGCCAGAACGAAAGCAATCCAATTGCTTTTATCTTATGCGTGCTCCAAAAATATTAAAGTGGATCAGATGGACGTAAAATCAGATTTTTTGAATGGGGAACTTGAAGAAGAAGTCTACATTGAACAACCAGAAGGATTTCAGTTGTCAGAGAACACAAATTATGTGTGTAAATTAAATAAGGCCTTGTATGGTCTAAAAAAGGCTCATAGAGCATGGTACTCTAGACTAGATAAATATCTATAGAAGGCAAGATTCAAAAAAGGAAGTGCAGACAACAACCTCTACATCGAGGTAAGTCAAGATAGCATTTTATTAATTGAAGTTTATGTTGATGATATTATTTTTGGAAGTACCAATGAAAGGTTAAGCCAGAAATTTGCAAAGGACATGCAAAATGAATTCTAAATGTAAATACTTGGAAAACTATCCTTCTTTCTAGGTCTTCAAATATGTCAAAGCAACTAAGAAATTTTTATTTCTCAAACCAAGTATATCATAGAAATGCTAAAGAGGTTTGGAATAGAAGATTGCAAACCAGTTATCACTCCCATGCAAACCAATTGCAATTTGAGCAAAGATGATGATTCAAAGTCTATAGATCAGAGGAAATACAAGTTAATGATTGGTATCCTAGTATATGTGAGAACATCCAAACCAAATGTAATGCAGGTAGTTGGGCAAGTGGCACGATTTCAAGCAGCACCAAAGGAATCACATGTATTAGTGAAGATGATTTTCATATATCTCAAAGGAACATACGAGTTTGGATTATGGTATCCAAAAGGAAAGGATCTATCACGTATTTCCTACACAGATGAAGATTAGGCAGGTTGCATTGATGACCGACAAAGCACTAGTGGAGCAGCGTTGTACTTTGGTGAGTGTTTAGTATCATGGCTAAGCAAGAAACAATCATCAATATATTTATCTATAGTCGAGGCAGAGTATATTGCAGCAGCAACATGTTGTACACAGGTTCTATGGATGAAACAAACTCTGACAGATATACATATTGAGTATGATGAGCCCATTCCAATCTATTATGATAATACAAGCACCATCGGTATCTCAAAGAACCCGGTGATGCACTCCAATACAAAGAACATTCCAATAAAGTATCACTTTCTACGGGAACAAGTTGTATAAAAGAACATCAGAGTTGAATATGTGGGAACAAAATAACAAGTGACAGACATCTTTACAAAACTTCTTCCATGGGAAGCCTTTGAGCATCTTCGACAGAGACTCGGAGTTATGTCCACTCCAAAATTAATGTTTTTAAATCCTTATGTTATATGTATTAGATGTACACGATGAAGCATCCTAAAGATGATAGTTCAGGTTGGGAGATCAAACGATTCAGTTAGGGGGAGAAGCCCCGAATGCAAAGATAACTTTTCCATTGATGACAAAGGGGGAGAGATTTATTAGATGCAGAGGACAGAGGCATGGTTCCAGGGGGAGCATTTGTCACAGAGATGCAGACATGGTTCGAAAGGGAGCATGACTGATATGATTTCAGTATTCCATCAGAGTGTTTCCATCAATGCCAAAGGGGGAGATTGTTGATTAATTGGGTTTGTTGTAATTGATTCCAACCCTTGAAGAAATTTTAGTAGAGAATTCTGGTCGTACAAAGGTTTGGGTAATGGAGCCAAGTTTGTTTGATGTATAATGGTATGAGTTTTGATATATTTGCAGGTAGGACTATTCTAGATGGATATTACATGTCATGCCATTTTCGGTGGTATGTGGAATGTCACATAACTCCTCACAGTTTGAGAGTTATGGCCTTATGAAGTTGAAGGACCCTCATATGATTGGCTTGAAACTCCAAAAGTTCAAAGAATTCAAAGTGCTTGCAAAGAAGAAATTATTTAAATAATAAAGTGAAATGACAAAGTCAAAGAGGATTATTTAAATAATAAAGTGAAGTGAAAAATTCAAGAGGATTATTTAAATAATAAAGTGAAGTGACAAAGTCAAAGAGGATTAATTAAATAATAAAGTGAAGTGACAAAATCAAAGAGGACTATTTAAATAATAAAGTGATGCGACAAAGTCAAGGAGGATTATTTAAATAATAAAGTAAATGGAGAGCTTTCTAGTTATGGGAAGTTGTTATAAGAAGGTTAACCCTAAAACAAGGAAAATGGGTTAAGTGGTCAAGTGGCTATTTGATACATGGACAAGTGGTAATTTGGGAAAAGTTGCACATAGGTGACTATGTGGAAAAAGTGGCTATGTGGACAAAGTGGCCTAGGAGATGCTTCTAAGGAAGCTACTTTGAGAGTATAAATAAGAGACAAGGCTCTCTCATTTTAATCACACTTGAGCATATTAAATATATACATATGACTAAGGTAACCAAAGGATATCTAAGACAAATTTCAAAGGGGAGGTGAAGTAAAGAATGTCGAAATTCAAGGGAGGATAAATTATTTTAATGATTCTTTCTAAGGTATGTTATTTAGAGGTCATCTCACCATTTTCGCAATAACGGTTTTTATAGAATGATTCAGACCATGAAATTGGGTGGCCATTGAGAAAACATATCCCAGTATTCGTGGTACGAATTTCAGCTTGTGGGTCATTGCATTTTTGGAGTTACACTCCGTAGAAAATAGGGTTTGGGGCTAGTCCCGAAACTAGTCTAAAATATGTGTTTCGAGTAAAAATGTCATAACTTATTCATAAAGATCCAAATTCAATAAGACAAAATGTGTTTGTTAGATTACAGTCTGCAGTATTCTGTGTAAAATTTTCAGATCCATACAACAAATATTCCATGTGGGGCATGCTCTACAAGTTCTCTCTCTAGAATAAACCAGAATTCAACAAGGTATGCCATTTTTTCTATAACTCTTTTTCTGAGAGGTTCCAAGTAGTGAAACCTGGAGGAATTGCATAAAACACACTGAAGAACATTGTGTACTATTTCCAGATCTTTATTCATTACGGGTACAGAGTTATGATTATTTCAAGTTAGGGTTGTTGACTAATCGAAAACTAGTCATGTGAGACTAAAGTAAAGTTTGATGAAAATGCTAGTCTCTTGTTGTTAAAGTTCAGGAAGGTATGCAGGTTGAGGTACAGGTTGGTGCATGGTTGATGCAATTTTTTATGGTACCAGTTAATTATAGGTTGAGGTACAATCTGATCCATGGTTGATACATGGTTCAAGTTATTGGTACAGTTTGTTTGGTGCAAGTTTAGTGGTACAGGTTTACAACAGTATATCTCACAGTGATAGTGTGAAAGTGGTTCCATCATTCTACTTATACTTCAGAGTGGTTGGATGGGGCAAGGACAGGTGGTTGGATGGGGCAAGGACAGGTGGTTGTAGCCACCTTTCAATTGTAGCCAGAGAACATAGGGGGTTGTAGCCTTCTTCTGGTTGTAGCCAATGAATTGGGGAGTTGGAGCTTTCCTCAGGTTATAGCCTGAGAAACTAGGGGGTTGGAGCCTCCTTCTAGTTGCAACTAGAAAAAAAAGGAAGTTGATGCTTCCAATGAATGTAATTCTTCAAGACATATAATAAAAAGAATTATGTTGTTTTCTCCCGCTTTGGGTTTCCACGTAAAAACATTGGTGTATTGTATATGTGTATGATTTTTCATTTGTTCATTGTTTATTTAATATGTAAATATTGTATGATAATGCTACATTGATATAACAATTTCATTATATGGTTAAAGAGGATTAGATTTCTCTATTATTGATTCCCCCCCGCTCTTAGTAATCCAAAAAAGGGAAAGCATGGGATGGCATGGCATGGCAAGGCACGGAAAGGAAAGGCATGGCATGCAAATGCATGTCAAGGAATGGAATGGAAATGAAAGGCATGGAATTACATGGTATTGAAAGGCATGGAATGACATGGCATGACATGGAAAGGTAGTGCATGGAATGGAATGCCAAGGAAAGGCATGGCATGACATGTCAAGGAATGTAATGGCATGGAAACGCATGGCATGGCAAGGAAAGGCAAGACATGTCATGGAAGGGAAATGAAAGGCATGTAAAGGCAAGGTAAGGCATAACATGGTAATGAAAGGGAAGGAAATGGAAGGAATGACATGGAATGGCCTTGCAGGGCAAATGATGACATGGAATGGAATGGAAAGTGAAGGAAAGGAAAGGCATGGAATGGCATGTCAGGTGGAGGTAAGGAAATGAATGGCATGGAAAGGAAAGACATGCATGGCATGGAATGGAAAGGAAAGGAATGGCATGGAATGAATTGACATGGCATAGAAAGGAAAAATCACTTCATTAGATAGAAATGAAATTTTTGATATAGACTTAACTTATATGTCCCTAGAAAAAATGTTTTTAATTTCATGGGATGAGAAATGTTACTTTTTTTGTGATTCTTGTTTCATTGCAATCCACATTTTGATTTGAATTTTTCCTTTCATAATATTATGAAAAAATAAATTTATTTTTGTATAGGTTAAAATGGGAAGCTACATGGAAAGACATGGAAGGAGGGACTAGTCTATTTTAGATTATAGTGGTGTTCTAGATATTTGTAAGTGTAACAACCTATGTTTTGGCCTTAGAAGGTTAGAAATTTGATTTTTACTTAACTTAGTGACTCATTTATTAGTATTTGTTGGGTTTAGTTAGAATGATATAAACATTCGATATGTATACATATGGATCTATTTATGTGTTTCCAAATATTATTTTTATTGTTATATGTTTATGATGATGATAGTTATGTGGTTTGTTTAAACATGAAAATAGAAATGTGGAACTTTGGTATGTGGATACTAGTTAAAAATTATGTTTTGAATGTATAATAGATGCAAGGCATCGTGTAAATAATCACACATTTCTTAATTGAACATAAATACATATAAGGATTCTCATATGAAACTTGTAATGCATATTCATGGATATGAGAAATGTGATATCCAAATGACGATAGTGTTGAGGTGACCAAGGCATGGCATGTAATGGAATGGAAATGAAAGACAATGAAAGACATGGAATGACATGGTATGGCAAGGAAAGGAATAGAATGGAATGGCATGGCATGGAAAGGAATGGAATGGCATGGAAAGGAAATCCATGGAAAGGCAAGACATGGCATGGCATGGCATATCAAGTCAAGGAAATTCAAGGCATGGCATGGCATGGCATGGCAAGGAAATGAGTGACATGGCATGGAAAGGAAAGGAAAAGACAAGGCAAACCTAGGAAAGAAAAGAAAGCAAAGCTGGAAAGGAAAGGCAAGGATAGGCCTTGATTGCATACTTTGTTGTGGATACCCCATCCACTTGGCATGTTGCACATTCATCCATAGAGTTCGATACCTTGGAATTAACACATGTGGAGTGGTTGCATGCATGAACATTTTTGGAGGGAACATTCCATGTGGGAACTTGGAATTTAATTGGCTTAATGCCTAATTTTTGTGGTGTGTCCCCTTCATGAGCATTATTTGGTGCATACTACTACTATTTTTGGATGAGAGTGAATTTATTTGGAGAGGATAGTGTCCACATGTCGTAACATGGTCAACCATGGATCTAGGAGAGATATAATGGATTCCTTATTATAATATTTATTTGACTTGTCATGGAGTTAGTTAGAAAATAATAATATTTTATTGTATAAGAGAAGACACTCACTCTATAAGAAGAGTTCTCTCTATCCATTAGAAATGGTGGAAAATTTGGGTATTTAGGAGCTCTCCTTTTGGCATATACTGTATAGAATTTTGGCAATATTAATGGATAATTTGAGTTATGCTTTTATTTGAGGTATATTTTTATTTGATGTGAGACTTTATTGTGCAATCATATTTTGTGTGTTTATTTTCTATTAAGAAACCCTTGTAACATGTTTCGATTTTCATTATAATGAACCATGCTTAATTTTGGATAGAGTAATGTGAGGTTTCAACTCTCTCATTCCTATTGTGATTATGTTAGCCTAAATGATTCTTATTATTGTTTCCTCGAGTCTTAACAAGGATGGAACTTCAGTCTTTTGTCAAATTTAGGTCCTTGAGAACCATTATTTGCGTATGGATTGAGCACTTAGCAATATTTTCCACCATAAGATATTCTCCAATGCGTATAACAAGAATTTATAATCACTTTAGAAAAAATGAACTATTCTAACTTACACAGACTTACTTCACACTTTAAAAAGTAATTAATCAAATTAAATAAATTCATACATTCACAAACATAAAATTCATACACTTTGAAATTCATACATTCATCAATGTAGAATGCAGAAACAGTGAGATCCACAAAAAATGTGCCATGAAATGTGTGTGTGTGTGTGTGTGTGTGTGTGTGTGTGTGTGTGTGTGTGTGTGGATCATCTAAATTCTATAGTTTTTACAATATAGAACATCATTCCCAATATACATAACAAAAACAAGTTCCCTAACATAAAAAACAACCATATGGTGGCCTAGATACAAAATGGTAGTCATTGGTCACTTATTGACCACTACCACCCTCACCACCCTTAAAGGAACATCCTAGAAATCGATCTTTCTTCTCTTGTTTGAATAAGAACCTTGAGTAGTTTTGTGCTTTGGTGTGGTTCATTGCTCTGAAGACTATACAAAGTGTTAGGTAGATAGAGAGGTAATGGGTGACCCGGAGGGCCCATAGTGATAAAAATAGAGGTCATTCAATGTAAGGTGGACTTGGTCCACTATAGTATTAAATAAGTCCCACTATGGTAGTTAGATATAATAAATGTAACAAAAGTTCTTAGAAAGTTCTCCTTCTAGAAGATTCCTACTCTAAAATGTTCTTAGGTGGTTGGTAGAACTATATAAATGGGTTCAATAAATGCAATCAGATATGAAGAATAATTATTGAATTGAATCTTGTATCCCATTAGGAGGTTTCCTCCTCGAAGAGGAAAGTGAACAGGAGAGGATCCCTTCCATAATAGGATCCATTGTATGGTGTTGCCATACCGTAATCATTTTCTTATAATAAATAGTGTTTTTTATATATTGTTAAATATATCTTGTGTGGTCAATGTATTCAAAGATATGTTTTACTTAACAAGTAGTATCATAGCACTTTCGTCGGCCACAAAAAAGGGGCAATTTGGTTTTTATTTTTACATATTTCTTCAGAGAAGCAAAAGAGGGTCACAACATTAAGGATGATTTTTGTGAAAAAATTGTAGAAATAGATTGTATATATCATTTCCTCATAGAAAAAAACCAATTCAAAAAAAATTGTCTGAAACAGAGTATGGGAAGTGGAGTTATCGACATTTAAAAATATGCAATTTTCATGGGTTTTGCCATGGACGAGTACATGATTCTTCTGATTTTTTGTAGAAACTGAGGTCGAATTTTCCAAAAACAATTACATATCTGAGTTCCTCTCACAATTTCACCCAAATTCAAAAAAACAATCATTCGAATCTGAGTTTTGGAAGTGAATATATCACTAATTTAAAATCAATCGTTTTTGGAGGGTTTTCGTGATGTCGTTGGGACTGCAAAGTTCATAACTTTTCATAGGGAGCTCAGATTGCTACCAGATTAGTGCCATTAGATAAAAAAAATATATATATTTCTTTCAGTATATTATATGTGGTGTATCCAATGGATATTGCCTCTCAAATCCTCATGGGAATTCTATGGAATTTTGAATCCCTTGAAGAGGGTCTACAAGATCTCGGGGATAATTGTCACAATATTCAAAGGTCCTTGGCTAGCATACAGGAGAGATATATTATAGAAGAAATCAAGGATGAATATAGTCAAGAATTGCATGCTTGGTATGATTTAGAGGCCGATTGTGATGATTGGTATATGGATAGTTGTCATTTTTTGGATGACAACCACTTTCATATTTTATTTGATGATTGTACTCCACCTTCTATAGAGAAAGTTAATGTAACAAATTAGGAGCTAATTCTAATCACCAATGTCCATCTTGAATATTCTATAGTGGTATTATTAATTCCAAATTCAACTATGACCCTTTCTCAGTATGTGGATGGATCTTCTTATTTGGATCCAGATGATAGGTGTCAATATTTGGAGTATTAACTTCAGTTGGTTATTGGGTTCCAATATCTTCCGTGTGGAGGTCACATGAGAAATTAGACATGGGACCCCAATTAAAAATGGAAGTTGGACTACTTCATCATGGTGGCTTCCATTTCTCCATGGGACCCTGGTACTCTAGTCTACTTTAGTGCTATGGTCGACATTTATCCATGGGAACCTAGTATATGGTTGTACAACCTCATAACAAGCGTTGACGACAATGCTTTCATAAGGGGGATGGAATGTTAGGTAGATAGAGAGGTAATGGGGGGAATAGAGGGCCCATAGTGATAGTAGTATAGGTCATTCAATATAAGGTGGACTAGGTCCACTATAGTATTAAATAAGGCCCACTATGGTAGTTAGATATAATAAATGTAAAAGTACTTGTTATAAGGTTATGCTTTTAGAAGATTCCTCCTCTAGAATGTTCTTAGGTGGTTGGTGTTGACTCAAAGTTTAATTTTTTCCTATCTTTGAAAACTAAAGATTCATCTTTTCCTAAGTCGTGAAGCTGCCCTTAGTCCAAAAAGGGGAAATCAGAGCTTTCCGTTCCTTTTCGGGTTTTCGAGATTCGGTTTTTCTCGAAGTATAATCTTCAACCATCTTATTTTCCCAGTGCCGAAATCCTGAAAATGTTTAGCTTATTAAAAAAAATTTAAGGGGAAAGAAATAAAGGTTACCTTTTCCGTTGCTTTCCACAAAGTGCTCTTTAAGCCCGTAATTAACTAAGTTCCTAAACATAATTATCATTCCCTTAATCTTTCACAATTCAGGTTTTTCTTTCTACTAAAGCGCTTTCGAACTATCAACCATCAAACTCCCGATCCTCACTTTTTCGAAAAAGTTAAAAGGATAATTAATTATTAACTTGGATTAATTAAATCCCTAATACGTGTCTTAGCGCCTCACTAATCTCATCGCAATTTTGCTATCCGGGGATTGCTTATGACTTATCCCCTCACGCTAGGATCCCAAAAGTTCTGAAACGCGAAATCTTGTTTTCCCTAAACAAGGTTTGAGATTGAGGTTAATTTGTTTTTAAAATAGGATTAGTGATAATTAAACCGCCTTTCGCATTTCGGGAATTGAGGAAGGCGGTGATTTTTGAAACTCCATTTTCGAAATCGTCGATATACGGTAGAATTAATAAAGGATAAATGAAGATTTTTTCGACACGAAAGCGTTTCTCCAGGCATATCTTTCCATTAAAAAGCATTAATTTTTCAACTTCTGCGTATGTACACTCATTATAATGTGAAATTGAAGGTTAATAAAGTCTTATATTCTGAACTTCATAATTATCCTTTACATCTGCAGCAAGTCACGTTTAGCTAGTTTTATACACACTTTCTCTGTAAACAGGTCTCTGATCCAGCACAGGTATCATGGCACCTAAGAAGGCACCCAAGAAAAGCGAAGAAATTTCAAAAAGATCGATTCCAAACGAAGGCGTTATATCTGATACAACACCGCATGCCATTGATTCCATAAAATCCTGGAGGCAGATTTTCAAGACTTTGGATTACGAAATAAAAAAATTTCCCTCATGATGCTGAAAACAAGCTTCGAGATATAGCGGAGTTTGAGCTCCACAAAATAGCTACACAACTGCGACTTACGACTTATAATGACATGATTAGTTGGGCCTTAGAGTGAACTGATGTACATACAAGGAGCATTCTGGATAGCTGAGGGGTTGTCATTGGCTCTTTCAGACCAGAACATTTACAAGTAATGTATAAATTATCTGTCAATTCCAAGTATGTTTATAATAAATATTTCATGAGTAATTTTCAAAGGAAAGAATGTTTTGAGTCAAACCAAATGTATCCTGACTTAATCAAAGATTGGTGGATAAACGAGGGAAAATTCAAGGCTGACACCCATAGTATTTACGCCACAGCCTCATTGAATGAGTATATGATTTATGTCATGAAGATGTTATGTAGACTTTTCGGTAAGAAAAGTCCCACCCATTTCCCTGTAGAATGGCTACCTCTTTTGCATGAGGCAGCTGAAGGTTACAGCTTCAATTGGGATAAGATTTTCTCTGATAACATGGCAAAGGAGGTCATGGACTATCAGACTGCAAGATCAAAAGGCCAACCAGTAGCCTTTTATATGTCGGCATACATCATGGATGCTATATGCTTCTTGACTCCTTTCCCTTTGATGAATTGGAGTTGGAATCCGACTTACCCAGAGCCAATTCATGAATATCTTTCTAAACTTTGGGAAGAAAACGCCAAGGACTCGTTCTATGAAATTTTTCATTTCATGGTGATACCACTACATTAGATGTTGTACGGATGTGTGACTCCTCGCATTTCAGAGTTGGTCACAGGAAACCTTAGGGTAGTTGCTGACCGGTTCATAGAGGAGAATTTTTCATACTTCAGAGTTTTCGGGTGTTCAATTCCCCCACACTCCCTCCCAAAATTCCTCCCTGGCAGACTAGTGTGCAGGGAGGTAGCTCATCAAATAGTAATAGGTGGAATTGGGATAGAACTAAAAATGGCTCAAAAGAAATTTTGGCCAATTTTTCCCGTTCAGATTGGGAAATTTTCATTTCTCAACTTACGTCATTCCAAAGTTAAAGCGACATCGCTAGAGGAGGTTAAATTGGTAAACCTTGATCACAGGAAGAACGATCCTTCCCAATTAGTGGGAAAACACATGTCCCACTATAATATGAAGGCTTATGAACATGAGAAGTCCCCTTGTGACGACCTATTCAAAGGGACTAAGACCTATGAGGAAGTGTTAAAAAGAGTATAGACAGTGCCATCTGACTTGCAAGATAGTTTTCAAATCTTCCAGAAACATAGACGGAGAGGTCTGCCCAAAGTGTTGGAAGGTGAAGCAATAACCCTTCCTCGGGAACAAGAAGATACTCCTCCAGGTTTCGAACAAGAAACACAAGATAAAGTCAATCTTGAAGAATTTCCTGAGCAGACTGAAGGGTCTTCACAAAATGAAGAAGCCTTACAAACATAAAATCTAGAGACAGAAGCAAAGAGGGGTCCCATGACACCTCTCGAGTCTAGTAAGTCCACTCCTCCTTCATCACCTATTGTTCATGTCATTATACCTGAGGCTATGGGAGAAACAAGGTATACAGAGCTAGGAAGTCTCATAACTTCCTTAACTCCTTTATAGTCAACCTTTGGATTCCCACAGATGGGATATATATATGTTGGTGACCTCACCCCTATTTCCAGAGATGAGATCCCTCCTTCTGATTATTGTTTCAACATGAAGAGGAAGGCTATTGTAAAGAAATAAATGCATATGAGAGAAGGGGGTATGGTGAAGAAGCATAGGGTCTTGATAGATGGCCAGAAACTGGAAGAGGAGGATTTCACTACAGAGGTAGCAGGATCCATGGGAGCCATGGCAACAACAAACATTTTTACTGTGGAGAACATGAGAACAAAGATAAAGAAGAGTAACCACATGATAGCTCAATTGCAGGATCAGTTGAAGAATTCTGAGAAAAATATTAGAGAAGAAGTGAATAAAAGTCTGGAGTAGGCCAGAGCTGTTGAAAGGAAAGAAATTCAGTCACTCAAAACTAGCCTGGATGAAATGAACCAGAGGATACAAGCAAGTCAGGTACAGGTTACTCAACAAAGGGAGCTTGTTAAACAGTTACAGGCTAAATTGAGTTTGACAAAAGGTCGGGTTATGGACTTAAAGGATTTTCAAAACCTCTCGTTAGAAGCCCATACAAAGATAGAAGTTGAACAACAACAATTGATCTCCAAAATAAAGATCATCCAACATTATTTTCAAGAGGTAAGAAAATCCCTTGATAACATTATTTTACTGGAAAAAGAGGCTAAAGAATCAAGGAATACCTTTCAGAAAGCAGTCACATGTTCAAGGAACAGGGAGATGCTGAAAGATTTAAAACTTTATATCGAAAAACAAATAAGAGGAGACATTATGCTCAAGGCATGGGAAACAAACATAGTCGAAAACAAGAAGATAGCCAAAGAAATCAAATATGATTGTGAGTGAATCTTTGATTCTTTGGATAAGAAATCATTAGGATTTGAAATAAATGACTTCTCTGGACTACTAGGGAAGATAAACATTGTGAAACAACAGTTGGACTACAAAGAGAGCTTACAGGAGGTTTAGGAAGAAATTTCACAGTTGAGCGAAATCAATACAAACCAGATAAACAGATGGCTAGTACAACCTAATTTAAAGTTGCAAATGATCAGGTCTGTCGATAAAGGTTTTGAAGACCAGTTTCCAAAGGTACAAAGAAAGTTTTATCTATTTGAAACTAAAGATCTCCCGACACCACCCAGAATTTTTGTTCATTTTTTAGAGAAGTGTGTTGAATGTATAGCTTCAAAAGAGGGAGAGACTTCAACTAAACAATGAAGTATCGTTCGAAATCTTATACTTTTGAAATGATAGACCAACGAAATGTTCATCATGCAATGGTTAAGGTTGCAGTTTTGTAACTATTTTTCTTTCTTTTTCCCTAAAAAATAGGAGATCGCTAACCATCAAGTAGCGATGATCTTGTATAAATAAAGGGAGAGAAGACCACAACAGGGCTTCTTTTTGCTCTAAAAAAGGGCATTGTGACGAAGACATCTAAAATAAAACTCTGAATTAATAGAAAAACAGATTGAAGATTCTTGATTTTGTCAAGTCCGAGTTATGTGTTCCCCTGTCTCTTCATCATTCTTTCATGTATTATATTAATGAATGCTTGACTACAATTTAGTAAAACCTCTACTGTGGAAATAATTATTCTTGTTATTTAGATCATTTACAGTTTTTCCTCTACATCGGTTATTAACCAATACAAGACCTGAACATGTTTAGATTACAACATCATATGCTTCATTAATATCTTTCTTGCTTCATAGTCTCCTCTTACAACGTGAGATTCCTCTTAAATCGATGCCTCACCTTGTTAGTAGTTTTATGTTTTCTTCATATCATATATGGTTCCCTTTCTTTAAATTTTAACTCAGATACAAGAAATGGCCTTTGATTCAGCCATCTCATTAATTCATGTTTTAAAATCATTCTCTTTACTTTGTGAATTAGAGATAACTAAGCCTAAAAAGAAAGTACATAATTATATCTCCCTTATCTTTTATCGTTCATGACAGTACCAGTTACAAGGCAACCTAACGTCGAACCCGGTCTTTCGAATCAAACCAGCATCACTCTAAATTTATTTAATACCATTTTACAAAAAGAAAGTAATCGGGTTGAGTTGGAACTTTCATGGGTATCAATTGAGAGAGATATAAACATTCAGGAAAATTGGGAATTCCGACAGAGATAGTTGAGAAACCAGCTTTAGTCCTTATCTTTTAAATAATTGTCCTTTTTGTCCTCTTTTCCTCTATCTTTTCAGATGCCTTAACAATATACTTTAGAGCCTTAAAGTATAAACTCAGGAACAACAGTTGGTATCACTATATAAAGGGGTTCAAGCAATGTAATGAGATATCAAGAAGAATTATTGTATTGGAGTTCGTAGCTCATTATGAGGTTGCCCCATTGAAGAGGCAAGTGAACAAGAGATGATCCATTCCATAATATAATCCATTGTATGGTATATCCCTACCCTATGGTTTTTCTTATAATAAAGAGTGGTTTTTCAATATTGTTCCATATATCTTGTGTGGTCAATGTATTAAGAGATATTTGGTACTTAACACAAAACATTATTATAATTTTTTTTCCATAATCAATTAAAAGACTTACAAAATGATACTTTGTAATTCAATATAAGAAAATCACCTCAAATTATACTCACAATCATGAGGGTGTTACCCTCCTCCACAATCCTAATCTCTTAGTGATGCTACCCTGCATTAGTTACAAGGATCAAAGCATGAAATTAAAAAAAAACATATGCATAAAATCAATTCCATTCATGATACATGAAATTTGATCATCAACACATTAACTCACCGTGAATATCTTAGGTATCAATGGAGAGTCACTGGTAGTTGGAGTGCTCGGATGTACAACCTACTCCGAGGAAACATATACCATGTAAGCCTTGATGGATGGCATTGATGGAAATGGTGGTGGGGATGGGTGGCATACAAGTGCATCCACTGTGGATGGATACGATGGAAGAGGTGGTGTGGATGGGTGGCCTATAGGTGCATCCACTGAGGATGGACAGAATAATAAATATACTAGGGGTGGGAAACGATCAACCCCAATGGGATATACAATCAATGGAGTAATGCTTGGCCTGGAAATAGGTAACCCAAAATCCATGGTCAACTACCCAAAAACTGAACTAGTATTGTAACTAGTGAAAATATCATTAGCCTGCATACATATTAATAATATTGTTATTAGTACCAAATAGTAAAATCAAACAACAAAAATACAAAAAAGTTGATATTTAAATGATATTTGACTCAACACATGATACCTGTGAGGCAGGTTACTTTTCCATCCTAGGTGGGCATTGTTCGACATTTCTTGGTCCCCCAACCTGCATAAACATAAGAAAATTATAAATTTGAGGATGGAAAAAAATAAAGAAATCACTTTGGTGAATTTATCAAGTGTTACACATACCTATTTATGTCGAACATCGAAATAGAAGGTTTCATATATAGTTGCATCAGTGATGGAGATAGACATCGATGCATCTATCGACGTAGAGGGTCTGTTATTCAGGCATAGCAACTGCAAAACACCATATAATAAAATATTGAAATAAAGACGCATAATACTATATAAATGTCTAACGATGAAGACCATAGAGATGGTTAAGATACTAATCTCCTCCATGAATCTCTTCTTTTCAATAGCCTCCATAGGCCCATAGCAAGTCTTCCCACAACTTGAGCATCTATGAGGTTCGCATGAATGATTTCTATGTCCATGTTCCCTCTCCTCACTACACTCCTCTCTAAGGGTTGAAGGTCTAACGCCTCTATCAATGTCACTAATAAGAACCTCCTACCAAGATAGTGCAATAACGATACCATGTTGCACTAGGCTCTCAGTCAAGGATGATAGAGCAACCTATACCTGTTGCAATTTCTTTGCAATATGAGGATGTTGGGAAAGGGGGTTAGGCCTTCACATGGGGGGATGAGGACCTCACATGGAATCATGCCTAGAATTTTGTAGGTACTTTGCGGACCCTCGAACCACCCCCTGGAAGTCACCAATGTGGAAGTACTTGAAATGGTGACCCAAAACAAATGTTTCCCATAATTTTCTCAAAAAATATAAAGGTACCTACCTGTTATTGTTAGGAGGTGCATTAACTACCATAAACCACCTATCCATCCAGTTTTGAAGAATTTGTGGGTGGATGTACCAATAAATTATACAATTGTGTCTCTTGGTGATAAATGGTTGTTGTGTATATCAAGGATCAATAACAATGGACATCAGATCTTGTTTTGTAATACCCAAGTCTCTAACTTGATTTCTATCCAGTCCAATCATGTAATAATGAAACATTATATCCATGTATTTAGAAATAAAAGTTAAATTCCCTTGGGCACTTGCAATGGAACTCACAACGACATCGAATGAAGTGGCCAAGAATTCTCGACTAGGTTCTATGGTTCCCCTTAGATCATTGACAAGTGATCTCAAAGTAGCCAACCCCTCATCAATCTGTATGTTTATGTTTGATGGTTGTGGTGGGTTGGGGTTTTTATTTCCTAGGTCTACTTGTGGGAAATTTTCATTATCTTTGGCTTCTGTTTTAATAATATTTTCTGCAATTTAATATGAAAAATTAATAAGTGCACTTATGACAAATTTATTACAAACACCAATTTGGTTTTATCCCGACAAAATCATTAACAAAATTTTGTTTAAAACAAAGAGAAACTATGTGTTATCTTTACAATGAACTTGAAAAAAAACTATACAAAATTAGTGAATTGTTAATAGATAACAGAGGAGACAAATAAAACAAAAGAGGAGACAAAGATAACAAAGTAAATGAAAAAAAAATCAAGCATATCTGGATGGAGAAGAACATAGTGGCAAGATCCTAGGATTTTCTTCTCCTCTACTCCTCCTCTTTGCTTGCTCATACAGAGAAAAACATGAGGAGAAAAAATGGGCATATCAAGAACGTGCATGTATTCTTAGGCACGCGTGCAAAGAACGTGCACAAATTGTTATGAACGCACATGTGTTATTTCCAACAAGCCTATGTGGCATGTTGAATGGAGGTTTGATCTTTTCCAAACCTATGACCCCCTTTCTACGTTTTTTTGCACCAACTTTGTGCACACACCCTCCACCATCTATTTATTTTTGAATATGATAGCATTATATTTTTCAAACTAAACATTCTCTAAATTACAAGATCAATATCATACTTTTTATAGTATTTACATATTTATTTACCAATTCAATCCTTTTACAACCAACCCCTTTGAGTTGAACCACTCATTCCTAGGATGCTAGATGTCATTGTTTTTGACATTTTGGCACCCCTCCAAATATTTTAATACCTTCCTATGGAAGTGTATATTGTAATTGCTTATGAGTCAATTTTCTTTGACTTTCAATTAGTTGTTTGTGATTGCATACAACTTTCTAAAGTTTTTAAATTTACTTTTATTAATTATATATATATATATATATATATATATATATATATATATATATATATATATATATATATATATATATATATATATATATATATATATATATATATATATATAT
>ML790260.1:4511-80435 GCA_009831015.1 Picea engelmannii | reverse complement strand
ATAGTAATTATTATTCATGTTCTAATTTAGTAATATGAATTTACTCTTTTCTGATTTACACTTCTAAAATATAGAGATCCATTGAAATAACATATTCTAATTATACAAATGAATTCAACAACCTTAAAAATACCTACTACATTTAATTATCAGATTCAAACACGGAACACAACGGTGATGAAATTCGGTTGCAACGAAGAACTGCTCTTCCTCGAGCGATAACTGTCGATATGAATACCTGAGCGGATACCATAGGAGCAGACAATAGGAAGAAGCGATTACAATGTTACAAACAAAGGCGTAGGCTATAGGGCGAGATTTGAATTGACGAATCAGCGGGAAATCGTTTGCATTTTCAAAATCAAATGTCATTTTCTGGTCACGCTCTTCAATCCACCAACTACGGTAAATTAAGACACTGCAAATTGACTTACCAAGACGATGGGACAGCCTGCGGGGTCTCCAGGTTGGGCGGTGCGGTCGCAGGCGGACTGTATCTGGAAGCTCGAGCTTGAGTGATGGGCATCATGTCATGAAACCACTGTACTATGTACTTTTTATAGTAAGTCATTAGTTTAGTGTATAGTGAATAAAACTTGTAGATTAAAAATGATTAGCTCTCCTTCCACTGCAAATTGGAGAATACGCACTGCATATTTTCCAAAATATGCTGTGGACTTACATAAGAATAGGAAGATCATGGAGTAGTGTTATTAATGCAAAGTTTTTGATAATATTAATTTAATTTTTTAATATTATGAAATTTCTATCTTTGTTATCAATATAGTGGATATTATGGAATTTAAAAAATAAAAATAAGGATTTTTAATATAATCAAAATTTCTATAAATAAATAAAAATATTTTCATATAATTTTGAAATGAATATACATGAAAAGATTAAGATAATATAAATGTTAATAGTATATTTAAGTATGGAATTTTTTGTAATGAATAATATTACCTACTATTTAGTATTATAATTGACACTATGGAATTTCTTTCTATGTTATTAGTCCCTGTAGTAGGCATATAGGGACTATAGCAATTGATAATTCATTGACTACATATTAGTTTGTTAGTTGACCACAAATATTTGCATAATATGTATTGTTGGAGCTAGGGAACTAAAAACATAGACTTTTATATAATAAAAAGTACCATATATGTACTGATCTGATTGGATAAGAGATTGGAGGTCTTATTTTTGGTTTCGTTATTCCCAATGTTTTATATGGTAACATATCGAAACTTTTTTATCGTATACAGTCTTTTTAAATCATATATTTTTCCTATGTATTGCTTGAAGGTGGATTAATGCTAGCATTAGTTCGAATGTTTGTCTTAGCATTTCCTGCTAGGTGAATATATCCGCAAGTTTTTATTTTTACTAATCATATTGAAATGTTTAGACATCCAAGCTTTGTAGTGATCGAGAATTCCAAAGTTTATAATGTCTTTGTCGCATGTATTTGTATTGAAACGTATTGCCACTTTTTTTGAGGTGCTTGAATAGGCTTGACAGCTTAAATGTTTACAATGCACGAGGTCTTCCAACAGGCCTGACAGCTTAAATGTTTGCATACCGCGAGGTCCTTAGACAACCTGACAGCCTTAAATGTTTGCATACCGCGAGGTCCTTAGACAACCTGACAGCCTTAAATGTTTATCTAAATATGTTTCTCAGAGTACATTTTTCCTCAAAATTTTCCATACAATGTTGCAGTGATTTTGCACAATATTGTTATCCACCGTCAGTTGAATAGGCATTCTATGTTTCATCATTCTTCTAGCTTTGCAATGGAATTTCGTCATCCTTGAAGCTACATACATTATTTACTGGTTCAGTGAATGCTTCTTCTTTGCTGGTTCCTCGGTTGTTGTTGTTTGGTTCACAATTCGACCTCCTCTTATGCTTTTCATTGTTTCGAAGTAAACTTCCATGCCATAGTTTCATTTTCTATTCCTTTTTTGTTGTTCTGTGTTTGCAGTTTGGAAGTAAGATTGTTTTATTATTTCTACTGGCATGCTCGTCGTATGTTTCTGGTTCCTTCTATGGTTCGGATGTAGTTTCGTAATCATTGAAGATACATATGTTGTTTGATGGTTCGGTGGTTGTTGCTTGTTCGTTGGTTCGTTGGTTGGTGGGTTGCTGGTTGTGTTTGTTTGGCTTTGGTTTACGCTTTGGGTCCATGGGGCTGCAGTTAGGCCTGTTCGTGCTTTCTCGCTGGTTTGGTGCTTGTTGTTTTCTTTTGTTTGATTCGGCCTTACAAGTTTGGGGTCCTGCACCGGTAGTTGTAGCTATTTTTTTTTTGGATTATTATTGTTTTTTGGGCGCTTTATGGTGTTCGACCCCTGCACCCACGAGTCAAAATGCAATTGTGTTATTTTCCCTGTCTGTCAAGGTCGATATCTCTTCTCCTGTGAGATTTGTTGCATTTATAAACCATGTATGGTCAAATGTGCCCATATGACAATACATGCTCTTTATCCTTTACACAGACTGGTGTTCCCACGATACAATCTGTCTTGTACTTGATATATGATATGTACAACAAAGATTCTGCAAAATTATATTTCCATGTCTGGAAGCATATCTGGTTAGTTTGCCACGGAAAACCAAAATCTTGTATCATGGCCGCAACAGTCTGTGCAGAGGATAAAGAAGATGTATTTCCATCGGTGGGAGCATATCTGGATGCTTTTCCATGGAAAACCATAAATCATTTAACTACAAACATGTGATTTCATAATATTTTGTGGCTTGTAATATATTTTGGCCAGGGAAAGAAAAATTACACATTTACAACTATGGATGGAGAAGCGCAAAGGTTCATGTTTCTGCCTATCGTTTAGACTATTCGTTGAGTCTCTGTTTTTTTATGTACATATTACTTGTTGTCTGGTGCATACCAGCTTCCATTCGTGTTCATTGTATTTCGTGTGTTCCCACATTCAAACAAACAAAATAACTCGAGAAAATGACGGAGTCTTCACTACATTGCTTAAAGAGGATATAGAAAGGTGCATGCTTGTATTGTTATTTCATATTGTGTTGTTTTATATTTCATTTATAATCTGTATATGTGTTCACCTACTTTATTGTATCTTCATTACATGCATTCCTGCATACTAACCTACTTCATGTTCGTTGTGTTTTCGCTGAATTTCTAAATTTAAACAAACAAAATGGATGGACAGGACGATGAACTCTTTGGCGAGAATGTAGCTGAGGAATTACATAAGTGGATACCTATGCTATTGTTTCATATTCCACTATTCATTTCTTAATTTATTGTGTGTATATTTGTTGTCCTTGTTCTACTGCTTTGTACCTTTATTTTATTTTTATTTTTTTCCCCTTCTTTTCTTCCTTCAAATATAATATATTCTGCGTATTCTGCTTGTTGTTACATTGGAATAACTAGACCTGTTTCTCTTTATTTTACATGCTTGTCTTCATACTAACTTTCCTTCATGTCCATTGCATATTCAACATTGGTACCTTGGAAGAAACAAGTTGGTTGGACAGGAAGATGAATAGTTTTTTGTAACAACAGAGGGTTCTGTGGTACAATATTCTAAAAGGTATACCAACTGTGCTAGTAAATTAAATATACAAAATAGGTGTGGGCATATAATATTAGACTTGAAAACGATGGCTCGGTAGCAATGGCCCTTTCTGCCTTCCCTATTTCTACTTTTTCCATTTTCTATTATCCCTTTTGTTTTCTGATTGATCTTCTTAGTGGTCTTTCCGAAAATGCCTTGATGCGTCGGTTCGTGGACTAACGGTTTCACATCTATGGTCGCGCTTCTACCTTATTCCATAATTACCCACTTTGTCGATTACCTGTGCTGGGATGGCGGGTTCAAGATTTCTCCCTTGGCTTCTGGGGGTCTGCAATATACAGATTGGTCGTGATGCCTCACTCTCACGCCCTGTTTACTGTTACACAATTTTTCAGTTAAAAAAATCAGATGCATACAATTTTATGCTTATTTGGTCCTTCTGATGG
The DNA here is from genome assembly GCA_009831015.1 of Picea engelmannii. NCBI lineage: Eukaryota > Viridiplantae > Streptophyta > Pinopsida > Pinales > Pinaceae > Picea > Picea engelmannii. The sequence continues at coordinate 76,417 of ML790260.1, read as the reverse complement.
ACAATCTACAATGCATATGCTCATTTAGTCCTGATGTTCATCTGCACATGCTTGCATCAGAAAAATTTGGACTAGTAACATGGCCATGAGCAGTCATTCATCCCAGACATCAGCAAACTGACAAGGCCAAAGGTAAAGATGCATACGCTTTGTTCTTAGTATATTTACCAAACAAATATCCTCGACTATTTATTCATATATGGCATGGTGAATATGTTGATGTCATCTGCAATGCATGGTTTGTAGTTCACAAGAAGTATCAACAAGTACAAGCGTGACGACGAACATATTGCATGTTTGGTTGACTAAGAGGTGTGCTTGAAAAACTCTGACTCCATAGTTCATCGAATCTATGCATGTACTTGTATATTTATGCCAGTGAAAGAAGAATACAAACAAAAAAAAATCGCACTACCATTCACTTTAGTTTTCCTGTTCAAAAATTATCACTAGGTCTAGAGTTGTGACACTCAAAGTACTATCAATAGAGTGCTTGAACAACCACCGAACTGGAAAAGTGTTCCTCGGGGACATAATAGTCATCTATAGCACCTACTTGGACAAGGAAAACAAAACTAGATCCATTATGTGTGATGACATGACAAACAAGGAGGCCATGATGACAGTGACACTGAGTATTCCTACAGAACTTGTCCAGAAACATGCAGAAAGATATTGTCAGGTAATGGGATATCCATTACAAATTTTAATATATTTCCCAAAATAGTATATGATCGTGGTGATTGTGATAGGATTATTTCGCTCAACGAAGAAAGTATCGTGGAAATAATTACTGTTGTTTGTTCATAATATTGTTTCATCCCAGACGCGACTATCAACTAGCTTGCACAAAGTAGTGATATTTACCTAATCAGAACCATTGGCGCCATTGTCAAACTGGAGAGAAAACTTGGCTTGCAACACACTCTCCATATAAAGGATGGAGAGTCGAACAACGACAAGGAAATGGTACAGCTTTTCATATACATTTTTGTCCTTTACTTTCGCATGTGCATGTATCTCATGTAAGTTACACAAATATGGCACTGTTCCATGTTGTAGATGCAATTGTTTGATACCTATTCAAATTTATTTTCGTCAATGGAGCAACAATTGCATAGAGGGAAGATTCCACTTATTCTCTTCTAAAATATAACAAAGAAAAGGGATGTTAGAGAAAGGATCTTTCGAACAACCCAGACAACGTTTGTAACAAAGTTACGAGTAGATATAATACAAGATCTGAAGAAACTAGCTAGATTTACAACTGTTGTGCATATACATCCACAAAATCATCCTCACTTTGCTTTTACAAATACACTTTACCAAATTTCTACGGTTTATTTTATTTTATTTTTATTTTTTTAAGGGGGGGGGTTGTGGTTGTGTATTATGTTGTTCAATGTATTAGTTCCTATGATCAGGTTCTCAGTTTGAAGTTGTTTTAGTTGTAGCGAATGCATACTCGACCCCCTTTGAACCTATATGTGCGAAATGCAACTCTCATGCTTATGCCTCCTCTTTGATAAGTGATGAAAAGATTGATTGTATGCGATGCAGTGAAAAATGTCCATATGTATATGGACATTGCCTGAATGTTGTCATCCAAACCGTGGGAAACACAACTGTGCATTGTACGGTTAGGCAACCTCTGTTACAAAATGTGCTTCCTAAGTTGGTAGAATTTTCATATGAAACATATCTACAGAAAAAGGCAAGGCGTGTCTACATGCTGTGTGACTTTTGGATACACAAAAAATTTACCTTAAATGAGGACAATGCAATTTTTCATATTGAAGAAGGGAAAAAAAATATCATAATTTGGCAGGAAACAAAAATACCTCACGTTTCTCTATAATATTTCTTCAAAATCCAGATCAATGTTCATCAGACTTGACTACTTGGAATTGCATGTGCATAAGATTGTTCGGTCCAAAAATGGGAAGCATAGAAACAAACTCCATATATCCCATGGCCCCGGTTATTTTCTACTGGGTACATATACCAGATGTAAGAAAAAATGAATGCCACGACATATTTTCTTTGTATATCAAATTGTTTGATGCAAAGGATGATGCGTCCTACTCTATGGAACCTTGTGGGAACTTGCTTGTGGCATGTTTGGAGTTTAATTGGTTCTTGGTTGTATGCTTCGTCTGTCAATTTGTATATTGCAGAACTCTGAATGTTGTTTAGAGGACATGAAACAATAGAATTGCAGTTTTTTAGCCAACTAGCCCGCAAATCCACCTAATAATTTCTATGGCATTATGACGCAAATGTAGTATGTGGCTTGTTTTAGCATTTTTCCTTGATCGATGAACTTGGTAAAATTAATCTCTTGGAATAGTTTGAAATCAATGAATGTATATTGTGTGAAGTCCAATTGTGCTATCATATCAACAAGAGGCCCTTAAAATTCAAATTGGTCGTTGCTATGCTTGCAGTGATAGAATCTTAAAAAAACTTTGTTTTGTTTCCTTCATTTTTTTTAAAATAAGAGATTTAACATCCTTTGATAATTTTATGTAATTAAATTATACAATATAAATATGTAATATTAATAATTTAGTATTTGAAAATAATGTTTTTAGATAATGTTAGATAGGATGACCATCCGTAAACAATCACAATCTTGAGTCCGCCAGTCCTGGAGTCTGTCTGTCAATTTGTATGTCGCGGAACTCCGAGTGTTGTTTGGAGGATAGGGGATGATAGAAGTGAAATGTTGAGACAAACAACCCACACGTCCTCCTGTCAATTTGTATATCACGGAACTGTGGTTGTTATTTGTAGGACACAGAACAATAGAGGTTGAATTTTGAGCCCGCTAGTCTGAGAACCCGCGATCCAAAAAGTGGCTAAGTATGGAGTGAAGGATCCGTACATGCTCTATAAAATATCATGTCCATACTTTATAAAAGTACATATTTGGTATGTATTGCTTGTTTCCTGGAAAATATCTAGGTCTGGAAGTTGACGGATGCACGTGTTCAGATTTCCACTTACTTTTATATCACTAGCTCGACCCACTGCTTCCCCGTTTGAAATTGTACAAAATTGTTTGTCTAATTAAATTGTACAATATCAATATTTAATATTAATAATTTAGTATTGAAAATAATGTTTTTAGATAATTTTAAATAGTTGATAGGGATTACCATCCGTAAAAAAATGGAAATCATAAGCCCTCCATCCCTGGAGTCCATTTGTCAATTTGTATAGCATGGAACTTCGAGAGTTGTTTCGATAAAATGAATAAGTGACGAGAAAGATAAAGTTCATGGAAAAGAGAAACATATATTTGGCTAAGTATATAATATAGAAAATAAGGGCCAATATATTCACATCTGTAACAAATATCCTATTTTCCTGCCAAGATATATACCTGGAAAGAAGTGCGAAGGTGGTGGGCACAAAAAACAGTGACTAGGAATACGATCCATGAGTTTACTTGGTTCTTGGTTGTATTGTTCGTATGTCAATGTGTATATCGCGGAACTCCGAGTCATTTGTTTATCCATCTAGCCGGCAAGTTCGGCTGTCGATTTGTATAGTGCAGAAATCTGGGTGTTGTTTATAGGACATGAAACTATAGAGGAAATTATTTTCCCTTTAATATATCTTCAGTGACGCAAATGTGGTATATCTCGTTTAAGAACTTTTCCATCCATAAACAATGGAAATATTGAGCCCACCATCCCTGGAACCCATGTGTCAATTTCTATATCGTGGAGCTCTGAATGTTGTTTGGAGGTCATGGAAAAATAGAAGTGCAATGTTGAGCCAGCCAGCGTGCAAGTCCGCCTGTCAATTTGTATATCACATAACTCTTGGGTGTTATTTGTAGGACACATAACAATTGAGGGCCAATTTTGAGCCCGCCAGCCTGAGAACCCACAATCCAAAAAGTGGCTAAGTATGGAATGCAGGATCAGTACATGCTCTATAAAATCTCGTCTCTGTACTTTCTAAAAGTACATATTATGTATTACTCATTTTTTTCGGAAAAATTTCTTGGTTCAGAAGTTGGCGGGTTCACGTCTTCAGATTTCCCTTACTTTTATATCACCAGCCCGACCAACCACTTCCCCATTTGATATTGTACAAAACTTTTTGTCTAATTAAATTGTACAATATCAATATTTAATATTAATAATTTAGTATTGAAAATAATGTTTTTAGATCATGTTAAATAGTTGATAGGGATTACCATTTGTAAACAATCACAATCTTGAGGCTTCCACCCTGAAGTTCGTCTGTCAATTTGTACGTCGCAGAACTCCGAGTGCTATTTGTATGACACGAAACAATATGAGTGCAATTTTGACCTAGCTAGCCCGCAAGTTTGCTTGTCAATTTGTATATTGCAGAATTTTGGGTGCTATTTGTTGGCCATGGAACAATAGAGGCCCACTTTTAAGCCTACTAGTCTGAGAACCTGTGATCAGCCTGATCGACCACTTCCCTGTTTTATATTGTAATAAAAGAATATAAATTGTCCCAAGTCCAATTGTGCTATCACATTAACACGAGGCCCTTAAAATTCAAATAGCCCACAAGCCTACTTGTCAATTTGTATATCGCGGAACTCTGGGTTCTATTTGTAGGGAACCCAATTTTGAGCCCGCCAGCCCGAGAACCCGCAATCCAAAAAGTGGCTAAGTATGGAATGCAGGATCAATACATGCTCTATAAAATCTCGTGTCCATACTTTCTAAAAGTACATATTATGTATTACTTGTTTTTTCATAAAATTTCTTGGTGTAGAAGTTGGCAGTTTCATGTCTTTAGATTTCACTTATTTTTGTATCACTAGCCCAACCAACCGCTTCCCCGTTTGATATTGTACAAACCTTTTTGTCTAACTAAATTATACAATATCAATATTTAATATTAATAATTTAGTATTGAAAATAATGTTTTTAGATAATGTATAAGGATTGCCATCCATAAACAATCGCAATCTTGAGGCTGCCACCCTGGAGTCTGTCTATCAATTTGTATGTCATGGAACTCCAAGTGCTATTTGTATGACACGAAACAATAGGAGTGCAATTTTTACCCATCTAGCCCACAGGTCCGCTTCTCAATTTGTATATCACAAAATTCTGGGTGTTATTTGTAGGCCACAGAACAATAGAGGCCCACTTTTCAGCCCGTCAGTCTAAGAACCTGTGATCAACCCAATCGACTGCTTCCCTGTTTCATATTGTAATAAATGAATATAAATTGGAAGTCCAATTGTGCTATCGCATCAACACGAGGCCCTTAAAATTCAAATAGCTCGCTAGCCTGCTTGTCAATTTGTATATTGCGATTCAACTTTGGGTGCTATTTGTAGGGAACGAAACAACAGAGGCCCAATTTTGAGCCCGCCATCCCAAGAACCCACAATCCAAAAAGTGGCTAAGTATGGAATGAGGGATTCGTACATTCTCTATAAAATCTCAGGCCCATACTTTATAAAAGTACATATTTATTATGTATTACTAGTTTCTTGGGAAAATTTGTAGGTGCAAAACTTGATGGATACACGGGTTCATATTTCCACCCAGTTTTATATCACCAGCCTGATTGACCTCTTCCCCGTTTCATATTATACAAAATTTTTGGATCCTAAGTTTTCGAATACGCGAGTTTTTGTTTTAAATAAGATATTTATCATCCTTTAATAATTTTATGTAATTAAACTATACTATATCAATATTTAATATTAATACTTTAGTATTGAAAATAATATTTTTAGGTAGTGTTAGATTGTTGATAGGGATCAACATCCGTAAACAATCGCAATCTTGAGCCTGCCAGCCCTGGATTCCATTTTTCATTTTGTATATGGTGGCACTCTGAGTGGTGTTTGAAGGACACAGAAAAACAAAAATGCAATGTTGAGCCAGCCAGCCCGCAAGTTCGCCTGTCAATTTGTATATCGTGGAAATCTTGGGTGCTATTTGTAGGACACATAATAATAGAGGCCCAATTTTGAGCCCACTAGCTCGAGAGAGGCCCAATTTTGAGCCCACTAGCTCGAGAACCCGCAATCCAAAAAGTGGCTAAGTATGGAATGCGGGATCGGTACATGCTCTATAAAATCTCATGTGCATACTTTATAGTGCATATTTAGTTTGTATTACTCGTTTTTCGAAAATTTATTAGCTGCGGAAGTTGGCGGATTCACGTCTTCAGATTTCACTTACTTTTATATCACCAGCCTGACCGACGACTTCCCCGTTTCATATTGTATAAACTTTTTGGCTCACGGTTTTCCGAATAGGCGAGTTACCGGATAGGTGGGTTTAATATTGCATTTCCATTGTTTCGTTGCCTGCAAACAACACCCTGACTTCCGCGATCCACAAATTAGCAAACAAATTGAAATAAAAGAATATATACTATGCGAAGTCTAATGGAACAATCATATGAATGAAAGGACATTAAAATTGAAATTTGTCATTGTTATACTTGCGGTGAAGCTAACAGTACATAAAATTTACTTAAACATACAAGAAATGATTGTGTTGTAGCTTTTCGATGCTTCTCTTATACAAATAGATCCTGGAAACTATAAACATCGCTCGTTGTACCTATTCCTTGATTGAAGAACTTGTTAACATGTTTAATGCACTCCATAGTTATTGTTAAGAATAATTCCCGCTTTCAAAAATTGCCATCCTCTTTATCTTTTCTCTCTGCTTTCTCTTTGTTTACTTACTCATTTTTTAGAAAATGTTTAGGTGTGGGATTGTCTTCCCTGGATATATATTCTGCCCTTTTGTTTTTTGTAACCCGCTTGACCGCTTTCCATACTTGGGCATTTCTTCGAATTTGTTTCGTGAGTTGGAGGGTGCGCAAAATGTACAATGCTTCGTGGCAATTCACGATCACCGCTACCTTCGTACTTGTTTCCAGATATGAAATAATTAAGCTTTAATGCTAGTAGTTCATCCTATAGGAACCATTAAGATTGTCATTAATGTCCACAAGTTCGGAAAAGATTTGTCATTACTACGAATTAAACATGATGCAATCTGCTTTTTGTGCGTCAACGGGTTGGAGCCTTTAAGAAATCTCTAATTCTTCATCTCTCTTCGTTGTCACCACGACCTTTGTCCTTTTTTCTAAATACGCAATTAGTGAGATTTAATGGTAACAGGTCATTCTGCATGAACCCTGGAGATTGTCATTGATCAGCGAAAGGATCGAGGAGATATTCCATTGATACACATCAAACTATAATTTGTGGAGGGTTATATTATCCCTCCCCAATTTTCATTTCAAACATTGTCTGGAGCAAACAAAAATTCTCTTTAACTTGTGGCAATAGTTCTGTCCAGATATAGTAAAAACATTATGACATAATGGCCAGAGGTTCCACTATTCCATGTCATATTCTTACTACTCATCTCCCTCCGCCCAAGACCAAAAGCGGAGATGGTCCGTTGGTGCACTGAGAGATATATTTCAAGCCAAAGAATTCCAAGGCAACCCTGCCTTCTCTGAGAACCTGCATAGTTACATTGATGGTTGGTACAAAGGTTGATGTCATCGATTCCGAGCTGGAAGAAGATCATTTGATGGGCGATGATATGACAATGGATGATGGCAATGCAAAGAGTGTTCCCACTCCTACATCCAAATTGAAATCAACCATAACGAATGGAACTTCCTGGCTCATTGATGGCGGTCCTGACAATATGAAAATGAGTTTCAGAAAATAAACCGATGTTGAATGCAATAGCCGGTTTGCATCTCGAAAGTAGGAATTCCAGAGATGCAAATTAGTTCGTTCTAGGTAGAAGAGTTTCATTGTAAATAAATGATATGTTGATGCTCCGAGAGATATATTTCAAGCCAAAAAATTATTCACTTGTGGGATTGTTGTCCTTTTCTTCGAATATACAATTAACCTCTTCGGGAATCAGGTCCAGAACTCACTGCTGCAAGCCATATTTATACTATTCATCTCCTTCCACCCAGAATGGACTAATTTGGGCCTCTGAAATTGCACGTGCAACTTGTGTCCCTGAAGTTTTTTCGACTATGCAGAGGCAGTTTCTAGTTGTGTCCTAAATTTCATTTAAGGGATATTCCATTTTCCCTGCAACGTTTTTCGTCTTCTTCGTCATGGGATGCTTTTGAAAACTATCAATTTTACCACATGTTGATTCATCGAGGAGAAAACTGTAAGGATACTGCATAGTGCGGATCCCGTTCCTGTGTTTGTGGCAGATACGTTCAATGTTTTGGCCCGAATAACTGGGTCCAATTTCTATGGATAGATGTACAATACTCAGTGTTTTTCTTTTTTTTTAAATGAATTTGCTATTAAAAAAATTTCCTTTGAGTCTTCATTGCTTCTTCTTTTCTGGATTTAAGGCTTGTTCTCATTGGCATGGTTCAGTGGTCTTGTAGTTCTTCGATATTGTGTTTACTTAGGTTGTTTTTCTAAGATGGAACATGTAACAATTATATGACAATGTACTGTGTTAATCCACCAGGATTTTATACAAACAAAAAATGGATTACACACAGTTTCAACCAATGTTCAATTCTATTTGTAATGCAGATACAACATAGCAATACCATTGTACAATGTTGTAGAAAAATTGTCATTATTGTGTCAGACATATAGTTATTAAGTTTTAATGCTAACAACCCATAATGCACAAAGTTTAGTACTTAGGTTAATATGTTACAGTCATGGAAGAATGTGTCAAAAAAACACTTACACCCACACACTCCAATAAAATCTGATCTTCAACAAAGCATTTGCCGACAATTAGTAGAAAATGAAGTTTAATACTTAAGTTAATATGTTACAGTCATGGAAGAATGTATCAAGAACATATTTACATGCACGGGTTGTAATAAAATCTAATCTTCAACAAAGCATTTGCTGACAATTAGTAGAAAATGATGGTTTTGCAACAATGGGGCTTCTTTGAAACCAATTCACGCTTACGAAAACTGCCCTGCACCTTTATATTTTCCCACTCTTTTATCCCCTGTAATTTCTCTTCCTGGTTACTTAATCATTTTTTCCCGAAAATGCCTTGTTTCACAGCTTGGCAGATTCATGCGTTTCCATCGAATGCTTCCCTTTCTCTAAATTGGCCCTCTATTGTTCCCTATCCTATAAGTAACAACTAGTGTTCTGCGATATACAAATTGACATGCGCACTTGCGACTAGTTGGATCAACATTGCACTTCTATTTTTTTGTGACCTCCAAACAACATTCGGAGCTCTGCGATATAGAAATTGAAACACAAGCTCTAGGGATGGTGGGCTCAAGATTTCCATTGTTTACGGATGGAAAAGTGCTAAAATGAGATATACCGCATTTGCCTCACAGAAGCTATATTAAAGGGAAAAAAATTTCCTCTATAGTTCTGTGTCATACAAACAACACCCAGGGTTCCGCACTATACAAATCGACAGCCGAACTTGCAGGCTAGCTGGATAAAAAAATGACTCAGAGTTCCATGACATACACATTGAAAGACAAAGCATACAACTAAGAACCAAGTAAATTCATGGATTGTATTCCTAGTCGTTGTTTTTTGTGCCCTCCACCTTCACACTTCTTTCCAAGTATATATCTTGGCAGGAAAATGGGATATCTGTTACAGATGTGATTCATATATTGGACCTTCTTTTCCGTCTTCTATACTAAGCCAAATATCTGTTTCTATTTTCCTTGAACTTTATCTTTCTCGTCACTTATTCATTTTTTCAAAAATGTTTGGCTGTGCGTGTGAGCGGACTTGCAGGTTCACGCTTGCACTCGTGCTCTTATATCGCGACATCAACTGACCACTTCCCCATTCCATACCCAGACACTTATCCAACCATGGATTCCCGGTAGGCAGGCTCTAGATTGGACTTATATTGTTCCATGACCTATGAACAGTACTATCACTTCCGCGATATAGAAATTTACAACTGGACTTAGATCATACCCTCTTCCGTATTACGACCTACCTATCATGCCCTCTTCCGTGGTATACATTTTGCACTAAAAACTTCCGAGAAATACAATTTAACTGTCAGGTCCTCATGTCTTGTGTGAAACTATTGTCACCCCATTTTGAAGCCCATCTGTTCGTTTTCCATACTTCGCCATTTCTTCGAATTTATTTCACGGATCATCGGTTTGGCGGGTTCAAGAAATATTCTGTTCCTAATCACTTTTTCCTGTGCCCGCACTCTTTGCAATTAGCAATTATCATTTATATATAAGATCTTGTTTCTAGGCATGCAATTAGCAAGCCTTAATTTCAAACATCATGGAATGTCATTTGCACAGTGTTGGCTTGGTTTTCCCTATTCAATACTTAACCACTTTCCCAGAATTCCACAAATATACAAACCGACCACTAAACTGCCCCATCATGCACTCCTCTGTTTTACACATTTTGCAGTCAAAAATTCTGATACATAAAATTTGACCGTGGAACACTCGCGTCTCTTGATTATCCCCGTAACCCTTTTTTGAATCCCATCCGACCTCTTTTCATACCTTCCCATTCTTTCATTGGTCTCTGTTGTTTTTGTGACCTTCACACTTGTCTATAATAAAAGAAAAAACATTTGTTTTTATATATATATATATATATATATATATATATTGTTTCTAAATATGCAATAAATGTGATTTATTTCTAACATATCATCATGCAGGAACGGTATAGATTGTCATTGATGGGCAAAAGGCTCAAAGAGATATCCTATTAATGCACATTAAACCAAGATTTGCGGGAGGTTATATTATCCCTTCCGAATGTTGATTTCAAAATCATGAAATGCCATTCGCACGTCGCTGCCTTGGCACATTCACGAAACCTCCAATCCTTAATTTCTCTTCGTCGTACCCGCCACCTTCTCATTTGTAAATATGCAATAAGTAAGCTTTACTGCTAACAGTTCATCATGCACCACCGATACAGATTGTCATTAATCAACAAAAGGCTCGAGGTGCTTTACCATTCATAAACATTTAACCAAGATTTAGCGAAGAGTTACATTATTGGCTCTAAGTGTTCATTTCAACCATCGTCTGGAGCAAAGGAACGTTCTCATTAACCTATGGCATCAACTCGACAATAGTTTTGTGGAGATACAGTGACCATCTTCGAGCACGAGGACTAGAACTTTGAGTGGTCCAGGGCATATTCTTATTACTCAACCTCTGCCGCAGAGAACCAAGTAATTTGGACCTCTGGGATTGCTCATGCAGGTTGTGTCCCTGAGGTTTTTGACTGTAAGGACCTGGTCTCTTGGTGCGCCGATAAATTTATTTCAGACAAAAGAATTATTCCACTATGGGACCACTCTTTTGTTTCTTTTTCACCTTAGGTCTTCCACCAGATGTTAAGATTGTCAGAGCCAACATTGACATTCAAAGGAGAAGATTGCAAATAGTTCCTAGAAAAGCATAATAATGGGTTCGACCTCTTGCCCCATTTATTGGAAGAGGCGATTCTATTTCCTGAAGATATCACAAGCTTGCAGGTTAGTTCATTTAGAAATCCATTCCACGAAATTGCCTAGCTGTTTACAAGAATAACGGGACAAGAGTCCACAACAATTGTTTCCCGGATGGTTCTTTATATTTTTCATTTCACAGTCAACGAACAAGCCATATTTTATTGGGGCAACTGAATTTCCCATGAAATATGTTCCCAATTGTCAAGCTTCAAAAGGGAAAAGAAATTTTATATGTCGTCCTACTTAGTTTTTGCGATAGCTCATTGCTGTCAGTTTCCACAACTGTCTCTGTCCAAGAATGTCAACTGGGAATTCGACCTAGTAACATTCTGGCACCATGATTTGTGGAAGCACAAGTCTTTCCAGTATTTTTATGAGGTTTTTAATGGCTTCGTGTATGTTTTCAAAGTTTTGTTGTTAGGATAAGATCCTCCCTGCATATCTGAACAGGAAAACAATCTTTTGGACCAGAAGGGGACACTTCAACATTTGGATAATTGCACTGTGATAAGAATTTTTCGCTCCATGGAAAAACTTGCTCTCCTTCCATGTCACATTACAGACATAATGTTTGTTTCATAAGTAGTATGGCAATAGAACTACTGGTTGCATCTATTGCAAAACAAGAAAAAAAATTAGTTCATTCCTCTTCCTTGGAAAGTAGGGGAGTTCGTGTTGAAAAACGTCAACAAAATTAACACATTCGCAACGCATTCTAGCATCTTCAACCTGAGATATGCTGAAATAATAAGAAGGTTTGACCCCGATAATATTTTTCAACAACATTTACAAACACTTGGCCTCGACGATTGTTTCTTCAAAAAACACCTTGATGAAAACAAAGACACTGGTGGCAACGCTCCTGCTTCTGATGACGATGACCTAGACATAGTGCAAATCTGCACAACATTGTACACATAACAGGGGAAAGGCCCTAGTGATAAGAGTTTTCAATCGAAAAATAGCACAAAAACAAGTATGACATCCTGGAGCATCGCTCCAACGACCCACCACAACAACAAAGCAAATCAAAGTTCTTCAAATAGAGGAGGAGATAACGACCCTCCTCACTCAAAAATTGATAGTTCTCACAAGCTTCCAGTAGACAAGAATAGAAAAAAAAATGTGGGGCAGACGAAAGAGCCGAAAATTCAGAGTGAGAACATGGAACTTGACACTGGTTTGAATAGCATGCTCCACTACCTTGATCATCCTGGAGATTCCATCCAGCATAGCCGTCCAATGGACATATCCGATATCAAAAATTTTGATGAAGATGAATCCTTCATGTTCCAGAGCGTTGTTTTTTTACAGCCAGTCCAAAAATTGATAATTGAGAAAAAAGATGTGAAAAATAAGAAAGGAAAATCTCGTTCAGAGATTGACCTTGCCAACATGCAGTCGTCCCAAATCTGTCAACTTCAAAATGCAAGCAGAGATTCACTTCATGATTCCATTGGAGGCATCGAGGCCGAGAATGCCAGACTGAAGGATCGGGTTAAGGAATTGGAAGAGGCTTTGATTCCTATGCCATTTCTTGTCAATCCTTTGGCAATAGCCATGCCTAACACCCCTGTAGTGAACTTCAAATTATCCTCCATCTTCCTTGCATCCTGTAGAGGATATGTGAAGAATAATATCAAGAAAAGAATGGAATTGGTTACCGAGGCGTGGAAATCATCACAAACCATGACTTCCCTTGGAACCATGGAAAATATTTTTCTCGAACATTTGTAGGCAAAGTTAAAAGATGAATAAAATTTCTTTCTAAAGACAGTCCTTCATTTTGGCACCATTGTCAAGAATATGACAAAAAAAAAAAAAAGACAACAATATCTTCCATCCAAAAACCGGATCAGTCAATTAAGTCCATGCTGGAAAGAAAAAGTGAAGAACCTGCATCTCATTGTTCAGTCATGTGAGCAAGACATATCAAAGAAAGATAAATTATTCACAAGGTTGTCAAGAATAAACTTGGCCGGAAAGACCAATGACTTCCAAGACCCTGACTTAATCACAAACTCCTTTCCCTTAACTAGGCAAGAATTTGAAAAACTGGTTGATATGTTTAAGACGTTGTCGCTGGAAAAGTTTTAGTGTAATCTTTCAATCGACTTCTGGGAATTAGAAAACGATCTTTTCAACATAAAAATACAGAATGATATAAACGTCGCCCCAATGAGAAGCTACATTGAAGAATGGCTCGAAAGGGAATTGAAGCAGGCCGCCCATGAAAGGCAACAACCAGCTGCCAGGATTCCAGCAGCTGTCGACGACATCAATGAAACGATAGATGCAAGAAAATAGCCACATGGATCATATGTACCATCACTGTAATTCTACTGATCGCATCCTGCTTTGTTTATCAACTGAGTTATTCCAGTTTTTTAAATAGAAATGTCTAGGCAAACACTTATACTTTTCAATTTTGTTTTTTTGTAGGTAATGCACTCTATCTTATTTCTATAGTCATGTTTCTTGTAGATATTTCTCTAATGGTCCGCGGGAGCCCCAATCTCAGTCTACATGAAAAACGAATTGAAATTTCCATTAATATGTAACAAATTTTTATTTTTTTTTATATTTCAAAATTTTTAGTAGTATGTAACAAACTTTTATTTTTTGACATATTTCAAATAAAACTATTTTCTTATCTCCTTTTAAATTTATGTCTTCATACATTTTTATCTTTCACCAGTCTATATGACAAATGCATTTAAATTTCCAAATATTTTCTTCACTATTAACAAATTTGTATTTTTTTATATACTTTCAAAAAATAAATGGTGCTCTACATGCCAAGCGTCATTTGCTGCATGGATAAATTTCCATTTTTTTTTCTTCCACTGTGAACAAATTGTATTTTCTTATATACTTTCAAAAAATAAATGGTTCTCTACATGCCAAGCGTCATTTATTGCATAGATACCACCTATGCTTCATGTTGCTTGCCACATCTTCGCTGCAGTTTCCTATCTCTCCGCGGGGTTGCACTTTGGCGCTAATGAAATTTATGCCCCATGTTCCATGATATACATGTTGAACACAACATTTTCGTGATATACATTTTGCACCGAACCCTTCCGTCATTTACTTCCATAATTTACCTTGTTCTGCGGGGTCACGCCTTTGCGTACACGAAATTTGGTACCATGCTACCACGCACCCTTGTTAATATAAAAGTTGGTAATATGTATTTATGGATTTTTTCCCCTTTATATTAATATAGTTGAGAATATAAAACCTTAATATAACATACTTATGGATAATATGCTTCTTTACTTCATGTGTAAATATATATGTACAATAAGAAGAATTGAACTTATAAAAACATATATTTTAAATAAAAATTTATTAATTATTTATAAAAATTCAATCTTTTAAAAGTGCAAACATTTCTTTAAATTTTACATCAAAATAAAAATTTACATATTAAGAAATTTAATCCCTACCAACATTTTATATATTGGATTTAAATGAATGTATATGGATTCTACTGTTTCAGTAATTTTTTATTTACTTGTACATCAAATTTGTTACAAGCTGAGAACACGTAAATGATGTGACCAATTATATTCTTCGTTTTTCATGTTAATGAAAAATGGCAAGCAGTGAAAAAATAAGCAACAAGATGAAGCATAGGTGGAGTGGAGAAAAACAAAAGGACGCCTGTTGCATGGAATGAATTGTAGAATTGCGTATGATAAGGCGTTCTTCTTGCGTTATACTTGGGCATATGTGTAGACTTTAATATTTGCACGGTTTCTCTTTAGTCGATGAGGTGGATTTTTTTTAAGTGAATGAGCTGTCTACACTAAGCTAGTTGTAAAGTGTTTCGTTGGCTTTTGAAGTTGACTCTAGTTAGAGATACTAAGTAATTTAGTTTTTGGATGAAGTCCAAGACTTTCAAAAACACCCAATTACTACAATGAATTAATTTAACTATATACCTTAAAAAAATATTTTCACACGTGAAACTTTATTATGTGTATTGGGATTTTTTTAGTGAATGAGCTGTGTATACTACAATGAATTAATTTATCTATATACCTTAAAAAAACATTTTCATATGTAGAAACTTTATTATGTGTATTGGGATTTTTTTTAATGAATGCGCTGTGTATACTAAGTAGGTGGATTTTTTTAGTGAATGAGCTGTGTATACTAAGTAGGTGGATTTTTTTAGTGAATGAGCTGTCTATACTAAGCTAGTTGCTTAAGTTTTTGAATGGTCTTTGAAGTTGACTATAAGTATATAATAGATAATTTAGTTCATGTATGAAGTCTTAAAGATTTTATACAAAATTTAAAAGGTGCTAGGTTAAAGATTCTATGAAATGATGATTTTTTCTGAGGGTATTTGTCTGAAATCCTGCTATAAATTCTTGGATTAGTAGATTTGAATGATTATTTCTGTAAAATCTGAGTTTTCAGCATACTGAATCCATTTCTACATTCAAAAATAGATTTTGAAAAACAAAAAATAGTGACTAATGTAAATTTATATGGTCAAATTCCTGCCAAAAAAAACCATTTCATAAAACAGATAGCCAATACCAAATTCAAAATATTCAATCACTAAACCCATCTCATTTATATATATTATAAAAACATTTTTATAAGAAAAAATTAAATATTTTAATATGTAAATATACCCCCCAAATAAATCCGCCTTGCCAATGTATACCTACCCCAAAACGATCCCGAGCGATTTTGACTTGCTATATACCACCTTGGCCAACACAACTGCAAATAAAAGTCAAACCTTGTAAACCCTAACCCTAACCCTGCCTACTTGCTAATGTATACCTACTTGAAATTTTTTTAGCGAATTTGACTTGTTACGCCGAAAGGCGTACACCTATTGACAATGGGCATAATTAATGATCTTTTAACCTTATTTAACYTTAAACCCTAATCTGATGGCTATGCATTGAAGATGCTGGCATATTCTTAGTCGTCCTCCAAAATCAATGGATCAGATTTATTGTTCATAACTTTCTTGCATTTATCAAGGTATCTGTTAACATGTTTACTTTTTAACATTTACCTAATCACATTAAAAAATTACTGTAAGGATATGTAATTGCCATGTTTCATTTATCAACCTAATGCAACCAAATTAAAAACAAGTGTTCTCAGTATATTGGGGTCACGCGTTCTCAGCCAATACCTTTCGACATTCTCAGCAACGAATTAACGATTGTGCTAGTTATATACCACCTTGTAACAGAACTTCAAATAACAAGTCAAACCACACAAAAACTAACCCTTGCAGCCACTCAAAAACAGACCCTTAAAGCGTTGACGCCATATATAAAAACTAACCCTTGCAGCCACTCAAAAACAGACCCTTAAAGCGTTGACGCCATATATAAAAACAAACACACTGTTCAAGCACTTTGTTTGTGTAAACGCTGGGATGGCATGCAGCGCCTCATTATTCAGTGTAAACGATGGTCACGGTAGAAACAATATAATCCCATACACAAAAATCTAATGAAAATATCTTTAGATTATGAAAGAGTTTTAATTCCTTTGTTCACTACATGTCCTCCGTATTATAAGATTTTATATCATTTTAAAATTATATTATATATTTATATTGAGGAATTTTTATTATTATAAGATTTTATATTATTTTAAAATTATATCATATATTTAATTTTTATTTTTTATTAATAAAATTTAAGTAATTTATGAAAAAAAAAATGTCATAATTTTTTTTTAATTATAAAATAAATTTAATTCCTTTATATTGACAACTTATCCACAATATTATAAACAAGTAAAATATTAGAATATTTTGTATATTTTAAAATTATATTATATATTTATATTGAAAGATTTTATATCATTTGAAAATTATATTATAAATTATATTGACCAAATTTGTTTTTTTGGTTGATGAGGGTAAAAACACATTAATCCTATGCACAAAAGTTTCGTGAAAAGGTATTTAGACTATGAAAGAGATTTAATCCCTTTGTGTGGACAACATGTCTTCAATAGTATATAAGGTATTTAGAGTGTGAAAGAGATTTAATCCCTGTGCGTTGACAACAGGTCTTCAATATAGTATACAATTTTCACACTGTAAAAAAAAAATACTTTAATTAAAAAAAAACATTTTAATAATTTTATAAATTTACAAAGTTAAAAATATGTTAATTTAAAAAATAATTTAATAATTTTAGTTTCGAATATGAGTACATTATTTTAATTATTAAAATATAAGATTATTTTTTCCTAAATTTATTTATTTTAGTAGTTTTATTTTATTTTATCTTTAATTATTTATTTTGTTCTTATTTATATTTTCTTTTGAGTTGTTTTTTAGTTTATCCTTTTTTCTTTATTATAATGACATTTTTTTTCTTGTAATATTTTTTTTTTTTATTATCTTTTGATTTTTTACTTTTCAAATTTATTCTTAAGTATACTTTTTTCTAATAATTTTTTCTTTTTGTTCTGGATGATAACTAGAATCTTAAAGGTTTAATATTTCAAAATTTTATATAACATTTATTTTCCAAAAAAATAAAACAATTATGATTAACTATGAAAAATTACATACTCATATTATATTATATATTACATTTATATTAAAATATTTTAATATTATTAAATTTTATATCATTTGAAAATTATATTATAAAACAATTATGATTAACTAATTACATACTCATATTATATTATATATTACATTTATATTAAAATATTTTTTTTTGTTGGAAAAAGTTCTTAATCATCATTATCAAAAGCAAAATAATTCCATGCACAAAAAAACTCATGAAGAATTCTTTAGATTGCAAAAGAGATTTTAATCCCTCTTTGTTTTGTTGAGAGCATGTCCTTAATATTATAAATGGCTTAAATCATTATGTTGTTCCCTTCAACAAAATAGTTATCACCATCAATTGTAAAAAATAATAAAAATAATTTTGTAAAGCATATTTTTATATGGTGTATCAAAATTTTATTGTCACAAGGCCAAAAATATGTTATCTTTTTTTCATTCAAGTTGTAGAAAACACTTGATTTAAAAGTGTTTGCATGGGAGTTTAGTCCTTTCAAAATATAAACAAAACATATTAATAATAAAATATGAATACAAATATGATGATGATGATTATTAACGTTTATTAAGAGCGGGTTGGTCTATCGAACGTTCGAAAGGTAAGGGATTACTTGAAATTATTTAGAATTTTGTTTATGTGCTCAAAAAGAATTAAGAGAAGCTTTTGAAGATGAACATAGTTTTGTTGAGTTAAAAGGTTAGGAAGGTTGGTATTGTGACAGATATTTTGAAATTGAGGTCTAATTTGCATATAGGGTGGACAATCTAAGATAAAGTGCTTTTCATATTCAACCCTCTTAGTGTCAGAAAGGTGGCATGTACTCTTTTGTCCCATGGCATTTTAGGAATTGACCAATGCTTAATTTCACTATGGAGCTCATGATTTTTTTTTCTTATTTTAGAAATGCTTATTTTTTTCTTTGCACTTGTCAAAACAAAGAGATAATTTTGATCTTCTAGATTAGGGTTGATCACTTCCTTATAATACCTTAATTTTGTTTTTTCCTCTAACTCTTTATCACACCACATTTTCTCCTTAAATTTTGATTTAACAATTATTTTAATAGTACCCTTATCTTGCAAAATGGTCTCTTCCATGATTCCTCGGCCCAATGGCTTAGCCAAGACCGAGCGTCTTTATGCCATCCCTGCTTAAGTTGAAGGTGGTTATGGCTGGAGTTTGAAGCAATTTTAGGAATCCTCTTGGCTTCCATGTTGTTTAACTTGTTCTTATACATTAGGTATCTATTCATAACTATGTTTTCAATGGGGAAAGATTTTATTCTAAGAGTATAGGATAGGGCATATTTCCTTTAATTTTGAGATTAAAAGTTATAAAATTCTTTTGGATTTTCTCCGTCTTTCTCCATGATACTCTAGAGATATTGCATCCCTAAACTTCACATCCATATGGAATAAAAAGAGAAACATGAGTCTCAAAGAGGAGCTTTTGTTATCTCATATCCAAAGATCGACTAATTTACAATTTTTTTCATGCCCATAATAGGATTTACATCCCCCATTTATCCTTTTCTCAATGTTATAATTCCAGTTGAGTTTGTGGTGAATATTGTTTCCAAGATATTTTTATGAAGTCACTTCCTCCAAGTTGCTGTCATATAAAAACGTATCATATATGATCTTATTAGATTTAATGATCATGAATTTAGTTTTCTCAGCAGTAATAGTCATACCCATATTAGAGAAAAAATCCTCGAGGATTCTCAGTTTCTCTCCAAGATCATGGGGACACCTAGACATAAGATCAATATCATCAGTATAATGAAGAAGATTGATGAATATATCAGTGAGGGTTGGGATTCCAAAACCTACTTCTTCCCAACACTCTTCTAACTTGTCAATGTATATGCCAAAAATGGTAGGGGACAATGGACGACCTTGTTTGACTCCAATATATATATATATATAATAAAATAAAAAATTAATGTCGTAATAATATTAAAAACAAAAACAAAAGAAAGATATTTTTTCTTGTAAATAATTTTTTTTCTTACCTTATAAAGTCATCATAATAGTACACATGTTAATACATAAACCAAAAATGACCACATGTTCTCCAAAAAAGATGGAAACTAGAACAAATGACCAAATGTCTTGATGTTTCTGAAGTCTAGGAAGGAATGAAACCATGAACAAAATGACACTAAATTTTCCACGATAGTCCTGAAAGCAAAATGCATAGTGACAAAAGAAAACAATGAAATTAAACTGTGGGTGAACCCATATTTCCTTTGTTTCCATGAGGTTGAGGCTAGGTGGGAGTGAAAATGAATGACTGGTTCATGTCGGACATCTTCGTTTGTCTGGCTCGCTTGAAAGGGAATCGAAAAACACATCCAAGAGGATACTAAGGATGGTGTGTCAGTGAATTTGTTCTCCAATATCCTGTCACATAACAAAGATGAGGTCTAAGTGGTCCTATGAGAGGCGACAGGTGCTATTCCATTCTGTCTCTAGAGTTGTGACAAGTGGAGGTTGAATTTTTGGAAGGGCATTCTCATTGTGCTCCCCCGAAGGGATTTCCTCTTCAATTATGAAGGTTTCCATTTCCAAAGTAGAATCGATTCCAAGTGTAGATTGTACATAAGTGTTGGGAGAGGCTTGAATGTCGGGGATTGTTTAAAAGAGGGATGCGAGAGGGATTTTTTATGGGACTGAAGGTATGTCTTCCTCAACATAGGCTAGGGGAATATGTTCATCCAGCCAATTCTGAGTCGAGGAAGGAGAAGGCATCATAGAAGGAATGTTATGGTGAGCTAGGGAAGTATAGGGTGTGGAAGGAGAGGAGGAGGAACTTATCATGTGTTGTAGGGATACAAGGTAGTAGTAAGTCAACCAACGATTAGGATTCCCTCTCATCATGGGCATGATGAAGGAAGTGAAAATAATGGAAACCAAGAGCATAATGGAATAGAAGGAAAGGAGGTTGTCTGGATGAATGTGAGAATCCAAAGACATGACCAAGTCCAAATAACTATTGACATTGCTTATATTATGAATTATAGCCGAGATCGGAAAGTGAAATATCAGAGGGGCCGATTAGACAGGTCTTGTGTGACTTGTACCAGTCGAGGCATGCTTCCATTCTAGAATTGAGTGCTCCATTAAACCATCCTCTACATGCAGGTGCACCAACGATCCTATAAATTGAATATCGCTCATATTGTGAGGTATAGAGGAGAGGGTGGTGGTAGGGGAATTTAACATCACATTGTACATGGAATCCAACTGTCACTCCACCCGAGGGAGGACAATATCTATGCGTAATCTCCAATCATTGAAGTAGCAGTGGGGGTGTTGGGAGAAGTTGTCCATTGATTAGGATGTCCTATTTTGGAGAGGATACTCCCTCATTGGTTAATCTGTCTACAACCTTGTTCTCATCTCGCTGCACATGAGAGGGGATGAGGGCGAGGGAGGGATGAAGAAGAGTGTTTAACATGTCGAGCATACCAAGGAACCTCCAAATTGGGGAGACTTTCGCAGGATCAGATTCATTGATGATTTTTTTCTAGCGATATAATCACTTAGGAATCCCCTTCAACAATTAGTTGGTTTATGTTTTGACTAGTGGCAAGTTGGATTCCCTTGATTAACCCCTACAGTTATTCAGAGTTATTTGTCTCATGGCCCAATTGTCTAGACACAATGTGAATTATTTCCCCTGTGCAGTCTCAAAGAGAAACAACATAACCATCTGGACCAGGGTTTCCCTCCAAGGCACCATCAAAATTAAGTTTGACAAAGCCTGGAGGGGGGGCACACCATGAGGCAAGGCTATGGGTTGGAGAACCATAATGAAGAGGAACATTAAAAAGAGTGCAAGGGAGATTTAAATTCTCGTTTGAGAGAATGGAGATCTCTTTGGGATTGCAAGAAATATCTTTGTGGGACTATTTAATGGCTCAAATGGTTTTTTGTATATGTCCAAAAATTATTGACTAGATGTTGGAAAGGGAAGAACATTGGGAATGTAAGATGTGTTTATTTTACTCTTTCCAGATCTTCAAAACAATGAAACTCGGTAATACCTTCCATATTCGATTCAAGATCGAATTTTGGTAGATAACAATTCCCCAATTTTCTATGGTTCTTATAATGGTGTCTCTAGCTCTGTTGGATTTCCTCATAATCTGGGCAACCTGATCTGAGATCTCCCCACTGAAGGGACATTGATTGAAAATATGCTCCATAGTTTCCTCTTGTTGCTAAAAACGTTTACATATATATGGCCCAATGAACCCCTGTTTCCTGAGATTATCCCAAGTGAGGATTCCATTTTGAACCATGAGCCAAAGAAAAGTTGAAATTTCTGGCCAAAATTTTGATTTCCAGATGATGTTGCAGATGTGCTTTTTTGGTCGAGTGTGGAAATTCTCATTAAGGAAGTAGGATTCTTTCATTGTGAACATACCTATAGGGGAAAAACCCCACCGAAGAATATATGAACCATTCTTGATGTGGATCTTTCTCTGGGAGGCAATGATCCACCATGGTCACATATCACAGTCTTCCAGAATATTGAGGTTTTTCCAAGTTCGCCAGGGATGGGGGTGAGAGACCCTTAACCAAAGACACACCGCCTTCAGTGGAGCCAAATGTTTCATGTGGTTATGTAGGGAACACAAGTCATCCAGAGACTATAAAGGAGGTAGTTGTTTCCATGATTTTTGTCGAAACAACAACGTCTGGCCATTCCAGATTTCCCAGAAGGAATGCTTTTGAATAAGAGGGAGATTGTGCCAAGAACCATTCCAAAGGTTAGAGAATTAGATCTGATGATTAAATATGATGAGGCGTTCCTCATTGGTACGGGGTGCATAATTTTGTTTCCACAACTTTTCATAGAGATCTATTTGATATTTGAGCTAGCAACACCAGATTTTAGCTGCCATGATGTTATTGAGCTTGGCAGGATCTCTTAGTCCAATTCCTCCAATAGATTTTGGCTTGCAAATTTTTTCCCATCCAACAAGAGCCCACTTTTTTCTGGGGTTATGACCATGCAAAAGGAAGTTTGGCTGCAAATTCATTATGGAAATGATGAATTATTCTGGGGCCGCCAAAGCTATGAAAAGGAAGGAAGGAAGAGGTTGAAGGAATGATTTAAGAAGGACCATTCTAGCTGCAAGAATGAGGGATCTGAAGGTCCAGTTACTCAGTCGATTGGAGATTGAGAGAAAAAGGTTGTCCCAAGAGATATTTCGTGTCGTTGTATCATACAGGGGAATCCAAAGATAGTTGGATGGAAGGGATCTCTTAGGGATGTCCAGAAGTTGAGAGATGTGGGATTGAACGACATGCAGTGTGTTAAAGAAAATGAGTTGGGACTTTTCCAGGTTAAAGGTGGTACCCGAGGCATAAAAAAAATTAGAGATAATAGAATTGAGTTTGATGTCCTCCTGAGAAGTAGGGATATTCATCAACATGGTTTCATCTAAAAATTAACTGTGAGATGAAGGTAGTTGAAGTTTTTGAAGAGGAAGGCTCTAAAGGGTACCATCCTCTATGGATTCTTTGGTGTACCATCCTAGGACTTACGCCATGATGACAGAGAGAAAAGGAGATAAGGGGTCCCCTTGAAATATACCTCCGGAGGGAGAGAAGTGTTGAGAGGGAACTCCATTAAGAAGAATAGAGAAGAAGACATAGGTAGTGACTTGCATTATCCATTTTATCCATTCCTTATCAAATCCAAAGGATGCAAGGAGGGAGTTGATGTACTTCCAACTAAGTCGATCATGATATTTTGATATGTACCCCCTATCTCTCCTAAGGGCTGCGCGGCCTCCTGGTCAGGATCTTTGACTCAGGAGCCGAAATGATTTTCTTGGTTCCGAACTGGAACCTTTAACACTAAATCCACAGGTCCTTGTCTGTTTTTTTGCCATGCAAACCAGTACTAGGAGCGAGCCTCCACTCCACATGATCGTTAGCATGACCAAGGGATTATCCCAAAAGGTGCGTCGCATTTCGCGACTTTGGGGTTTCGAGTGCAACAACTCCTCAACTCCTCCAAGTCCCGAAACCCCAATGAGGGATAATGGAGGTTAGCTCCTCCCCTTCCTCTACTCGTGTGACCACACACTCGTGACCATGGGCTTTATCACAAAGATGTGTCATGATTTACAATTTCGGGACTTTGCGATGCAAGGCTTCTGACTCCTCCAAGTCCCGAAAGCTGAAATCCCGATGGTCTGGGATCTACGGTCCAGATCTTCCCTTGACCAACGACTATGATCAAGTCAGTGTTTCATGTTTCCGGACTTCGTACTTCACAAAGTTTGCTCACTCATTCTCCCGATTCCAGAAATGTCGATATTTCGGAGCCCCAATCTGAGGGTCCTGATTTTATCACAATATGATGGCTCAGATCTTGTCTTAGTGATTTTTTATTTCGCATTTCGGGGTTTTGGAAGTCAAGGACCTATGTACTCCCAACTCGCAATACCCGATATCACGAAATAGACTAATGGCCTAGATATCCCTTGGATCGACGACTCCTATCCCTCCCGAGCTTTGATAATTGAATAACTCACGTCGTTATCCTCCACATGGCTTCACTTGATCCAATGGCCTATGGATATTAACAGTTCCTCCTTGAAGTCTCTCCACCGTTCGTTCAGGTCCTCGACTAGTCCTAGCCAAATATCTTGGCGCCAACTCTCTTGAGCTTTGATCTTTCAGACTTAGAATATTTTCTAAGTCTTTGAAGGTTTCTCCCTTCGCTCCTCGTCGAAAATGGGATTCTTGGATCTCACTAAAACTTAGCTAAAGTTTTATTCCTTCTGAGCTTTGTCTTATATAGACATTGATTTCCCGCGCACTCCTTGTGTCTAAGGGGTTTCGATAACTTAGATCAAAGGGTTTTCTTACAGAGAAATTCCTCCCGATCTCCTGGTTGTCCCCTCTTGCTCAATGCACACCTTGCTGAGATTCAAATGAAGAGAACCAATTGAAACTAAAAAACTAACATTCACAGTTCCATTCTCTCCTATTGAGATTCATTCACTTGTTCATAAAATCAGAATGACAGGAAATTGCAAACACTATTCACACACCATGCATTTGGATCAATTTTTCCTCTGTTATATTCACAAGTGCCAAAATGGCTACAAAATACATTCAATTTATGACAACTGAAACTGAAATCTCCTGCTAATTCGCAGTTCTCTCACAACTACCTTTCCTCTGTATTGCAGCTAACCCTATCTAGGCATACCAAACATCTATTTAACTCAGAGGGATTTTTAGGGTTTCCCCTGCCTACTTATCTACTCTAAAACTTAATCTATTGGCTATCTTAGACCAGTCTGAATCTAGAGCCGATGTTTAAGCGTGTCTCAAATTTTTTCCAGCGTTGAGTTCAAGTGTGCCTCGAAAAACCTACTGGACTGTCAGCTTTGAGGTTCTGGAAGAACTCCCACATGTTGAGTGGTCATGCCTCTACACGCTTGCCAATGATGCTCCTGCATCATACTCCCCTTGAAAAAAATTCATGGACTCCTGTCCATGAGCTCCTGCACCGACTTTCCCTGCTTCTGGATAACAGCTTCGTTTTCCCAATTGGCATCTTCTACTAGGTGTACCTTCCATTTGACTAGATATTCAAAATAGGTTTTTCTTCTGGTCTTCTTGCCAATCCTTTGATCAACAATTTTCTCCATCTGTGGTTTTTATGCTACAAGCATTTGTTTCTCCCACTGAATCTTTTCTTGATCTTTTGATCCCTCTGTGTCATATTTCGTATAAGGATACATGTCTAAAACATTGAATATGGGCGAAATGCCTACAGCATCTGGAAGCTCGATCTCATAGGCGTTTTCATCAAACTTCCTCAAGATATTACATGACCCTATCTTCTTCATCTTTAACTTGTTATAGGTTCCCCTCGGGAACCTTTCCTTCCTCAGATGTGCCAAAACTGGATCTCCTACTTCAAATTGAAGTTCCCTGCGATGTGATCGACTCTGTTCTTGTATTTCTAGTTGGAACTCTGGAACTTTCTTCTGATATGGCTATGTTGTTTCTACATCTCTGCAGCAAAATCTTCTTCTCCAGTGCTCTTGATCTCCCCTTGTTCCAAGTCACTCAACTCAGACACTCCCCTGGGTTGCATTCCATATAATATTTGGAATGGGATCCTTCCAGTGCTCTTGTTTGGTGAGTCATTGTATGAAAACTCTGTTTGTGCTAGAATCTGATCCCACTGATTATGATGCTTAGTGACCAAACTTCTTAATAAATTCCCCAATTTTTTTTTTTACCACCTCAGTCTGCGCCTCCGTCTGAGGGTTTTAAGCTGAGCTAAAGGAAAAATATGTCCCCAATTTATTCCATAGTGTCCTCCAAAAGTGACCAACAATTTTTGTGTCTCTATCTGAGACAATGCTTCTGGGTAGGCCGTGAAGTCTTACAACTTCCTTGAAAAATAGGTTTGCAACATGTGTCACATCATTGGTCTTCTGGCATGGGATAAAATGTGCCATCTTTGAAAATCTATCCACCACCCAAAATATGGAATCAAATCCTCTTTGTGCTCTTGGAAATCCCAACACAAAATTCATGCTTATTGTATCCCAAGGCCTCTCTGGTATCGAAAATGGTTGATACAATCTAGTGTTTTGTCTTTTTCCTTTTGCATGTTGCCAGATTCTACATCTGTTCACAAACTTTATCACTTATGTTTTCATACCTAGCCAATATTATGAACTGCTCAATTGTGCAAAAGTTTTATCATGGCCGAAATGTCCAGCCAATCTTCCACTATGTTTTTCTTTCAAAAGGTTATCCTTCATCGAGCATTTTGGTTTGCATAGCTGGTTTCCCTTGAACAACAATCCCTCTTGAAACATGTAGTCTATCCACTGTCTTTTATCTCTCAATACAGGGTTTGTACATGCTTCATATGCTTCCTTGAAATATGTATCATCACAATACATGTCCTTAAGGTGTTCAAACCCTAAAGTCTTCACCTGAAATTCCTGCAGAATCAAGCTTCTTCTGCTCAATGTATCAACAACTTTGTTAGCATTCCCAACAATATGTTTTATGACAAAAGTAAAATTCTACATAAATTCATCCCACTTTTCATGCTTCTGATTCAATTTTTCTTGTCTGGTTATGAATTTTAAAGCCTGGTTATGGCTATACAAGACAAATTCGTGTGAGACAAGATAATGCCTCCATTTCTTCAAGGCTTGAATTATGGCATAAAACGCCTTATCATACGTGGAGTATTTTCTCTTGGTCTCATTCAACTTCTCACTAAAATATGCAATAGGTCTACTATCCTGACTCAAAAATGCTACTATCATAACTTCACTTACATCACATCTCACCTGAAATGTCTTATCAAAATTCGACAAGACCAGAATTGGTCATTCTGTTATTTTCTCTTTCAGTATACTAAAGCTCCTTTCGTCCTCCTCTTTCCATTTAAAAGACTTATTCTTCTTCTTCACTGTATCCATCATTGGTGCACAAATTCCACTGAAGTCTCTGATGAACATCCTATAGAAACTTGTTAATCCATGAAATATCCTTACGTCAAACATACTCCTTGGTGACGACCATTCTTTGATAGCTTTCAACTTTTCTAGATGCATCTTCATTTCATTCAAAGAGATCACAAAACCCAAGTAAATGAGTTATCTCTTCATGAAAGAGGACTTCTTCATATTTATCAATAGCTTCTCCTACTGTAACCTCCTCATCACTAATGTTAGGTGCCTCAAATGATCCTCTTTAAACTACTAAAGATCAATATATCATCCAGAAATACAACTACAAATTTTCCACTGAAATCTTTTAGAATTTCATTCATCAACCTCATAAAAGTGCTCGCGGCATTTGTTAATCCAAATGGCATAACAAGCCACTCATACAGACCTTCATTTGTTTTAAATGTTTTTTTCCATTCATCACCTTCTCTCATCCTGATCTGGTGATATCCACTTTTCAAATCTATCTTAGAGAAGAAGTTTGCTCCACTTAAGAAATACATTAAATCATCCATTCTTGGTAAAGGAAATCTATACTTGATGGTGATATTGTTAATGGATCTCGAGTCTGTACACATTCTCCATCCTCCATCCTTCTTAAGACTCAACCTAGTCGGTACTGCACATGGAATCAAGCTCTTCTTGACCAAAACCTTGTCTAACAACTCTTGGACTTGGTTCTTCACCTCCTCATTCTCTCGAGGTGTTAATATGTATGTTGCTTTGTTCGACACACTTGCTCCTGGTATCAAGCCAATATGATGAATGATACTCCTGATGGGTGGTAATGAGTTTGGAAGCTCATCCACCTCTATATAAACAAAATTAGCCAATAGCTCTTGAACTTCCTCAGGAAAACCATTCATTGATGTACCTGTAATGATAACTTTGGGTTTCCTTCCCATAGAAAACTGCATCTCCTATTATTCCTTGACTTCTTTCAGGAGTTCCTTCCCACTCATGAGAAGTATGATGGTGTTGGCTTCCTTTTTCACTTTCTTCTCTTCTATTGGCAACAACATATGTGTTCTACCATTCTTCTCCAATGTATATGTATTTTTTCTCCCATCATGAATGACATTTCTATCAAACTTCCATAGTCTTCCCAACAAAATATGACATACGTCCATGGGAATTACATCACATAGGATTTCATATTTATAACCTCCTATATTAATTTCAACCAAGCATTGTTTAGTAATCATTACCTGGTGTCCTTTCTGCAACCATGAGACTTTGTATGGCTTTGGGTTTGTAGTTGTCTTCAACTCCAATTTATCCACCATATATGTGGATACTAGGTTGTCAGTTATCCAACTGTCAATGATCACCTTGCATACCTTGTATTTCGTCTTGCAAGATGTCCTAAAGAGACTGTTTCTCTACACTATCTTTTCAATTTCTTCCTCTGGTTTTAAGAGAATTTTCTCAACATCAAGGATGCTCCATCCTCTTTTCCTTCTGCTTCAACATCTCTTCGTTGCGTTTCTGAAATGTGAGCTTCTCCTCCTTCCTTCTTCTTCTTGGGACATTCCCAAGACCTGTGCCCTATCGTTCCATAGGAATAGCACCTTATTCCACCTCTGGCACTTCCTCTAGAAGGGTTTCTTCCACCATCTTGTCTTCCTATGGAACTTCCTCCTCGTTCCAAGTGACTATGTGGTTTCTCAACCTCGTCTTTAGACTGATGTGTTCTTTCGCTGTTAAATCCTTTGCTTTTTCTTGGGACCAATATTTTACCTCTTCCTCGCTAGCTTTGTTTTTTGGCCAACTTCTCCTCTGCCTTAAGTGAAAACTGATAAGAATCCTCCACGGTTCTGAATGAAATCATGATGAGCTCATCCTGGATTTCATATTTCAAGACATTTATATATCTGAAAACCTTTTCTTCATCTTTCTCCCTATGTCCAGTTCTGATGTCCAACTTATAGAACTCCTCGGTGTATTCCTTAATTGTCATCCCCTTCTGTCTCAGATTCTGTAAATTCCTGAACAAATTGATCTGATAGTCCTTGGGTATGAACTTAGCCTTCAACTTGGCTACCATTCTGTCCCAACTCGTTATCCTCTGTTTTCCTTTACTTCTCCTCTCAGCCTATAGTTCGTCCCACCACTGTGTTGCATTTTCTTTTAGCCCGGTGACTGCATGTTTCACCTTCTTCTCTTCATCGACATCCTCATAGTTGAAATGCTTATCCATGGATCTTATCCAATCCAACAGTTCTTCAACATTTATATTGCCTTCATACATGGGAACCTCTATCTTAGTTCTTCCTCCCAATCTGGAAACTACTCTCAACCAACGTTCTTCTACAACATCCTCTCCTGGAGCTTCTTCAACTTCAACCTCTTGAATTTCTTCATCACTGACGTCTCCAACATCAGGTGCAATTCTCTCTGCTGCTTCCATTGTTTCCAATATTGCACAAAGTTCTTTCATCTCCCTCTCTACAACACGATTGGCTAAAGGTGCCTCTCCTCATCTCCTTGGCGAGATTGCGTTGAGTGTCTGTCACACACAAAGTACAACTTCAAGTTCTTTGTCTCCTCATTTTCTCTTTTTCTTTCACCTGAAGTCTACAGACGAAGAATTTAGGCTCTGATACCACCTTATGCAGATCCCGTATCTCTCCTAAGGGTTGTGCGACCTCTCGCTCTGGATATTTGACTCAAGAGATGAAATGGCTCTCCTGGTTCTGAACTAGAATATTTAACACTAAATCCACAGGTCCTTGTCTGTGTTTTGCCCGCACAAACTAGCACTAGGCACACCCCTCCACTACACATGAGCACAGGCATGACCACGGGCTTATCCCAAAAGGCGCGTCACATTTCGTGACTTTGGGGTTTTCAGTGCAACAAGTCCTCAACTCATCCAAGTCTCGAAACCCCAATGAGGGATAACGGAGGTTAGCTCCTCCCCTTCCACTTCTCATGTTACCACACACTCATGACCACGGGATTTATCACAAACACGCGTCACTATTCACAATGTCAGGACTTTGCGATGCAAGGTGTCTGACTCCTCTAAGTCCTGAAAGATGAAATCATGATGGTCTGGGATCTATGGTCTAGATGTTCCCTTGACCGACGACTGCGATCAAGTCGACGTTTCACGTTTCGTGACTTCGTACTTCATGAAGTTCGCTCACTCATTCTCCCGATCGTCGAAATGCTGATATTTCGGAGCCCCAACCTGAGGGTCTTGGTTTTCCCACAATCTGATAGCTCAAATATTATCTTCGCAAATCCCTATTTTAGATTTCGGGGTTTTGGAAGTCAAGGAACTCTATCCTCCCAACTCACGATACCCGATATCACAAAATAGACTAACCATCCAGATATCCCTTGGATCGATGACTCCTATCTCTCCTGAGATTTGAGAATTGAATAACTCACATCGTTATCCTCCACACGGCTTCACTTGATCCAACATCCTAGTACCTATGGCTATCAACACTTCCTCCTCGAAGGCTCTCCATCGTCCGTTCAGGTCCTCGACTAGTCCTGGCCAAATACCTTGGCGCCAACTCTCATAAGATTTGATCTTTCAGACTTAGAATAGTTTCTAAGTCTTCGAAGGTTCCTCCCTTTGCTCCTCCTGGGAAATGGGATTCCTGTATCTCGCTAACACTTATCTGAAGTTTTATTCCTTCTAAGATTTGTCTTATACAAACATCGATTTCCCGTGCACTCCTTGCATCTAAGAGAACCAATTGAAACTGAAAAACTAACATTCACAGTTCCATTCTCTCCTATTGATATTCATGCACTTGTTCATAAAAAAAGAATGACGACAAATTGCAAATATTGTTCACACACCATGCATTTTGATCAATGTTTTCTTTGTTATATTCACAAGTGCCAAAATGGCTACAAAATACATTCAATTTACGACAATTGAAACTGAAATCTCCTGCTAAATCGTACTTCTCTCATGACTACCTTTCCTCTATAGTGAAGCTAGCCCTATCTGGGCATACCAAACCTCTATTTAACTCAGAGGGATTTTTAGGGTTTCTCGTACCTACTTATATACTCTAAAACTTAATCAACTGGCTATCCTAGACTAGTCTCAATCCAAATCCAATGTTCAAGTGTGTCCCAAATTGTTTTCGGCGCTGAGTTCAGGTGTTCCTCGAAAAACCTGCTGGATTGCCAGCGTTGAGGTTATGGAAGAACTCCCACGTGCTGACTGGTCCTACCTCTACGTGCTTGCAAACGATTCTCCTACATCACTCAAGCATCATAGTTTTTGAGATAAGGATGTGGTCCAGTCTATAATAAATTTGATGCGGGTTGGATCTTTTGTTGGTCGAGGGAAAGATATCGTTTCTAGTTTCTACATCAATTAAATCGAGTTGATCTATGAGTGCTCAGAACTTAACACTGCCTTTATCCATTTGTTTTGTTCCTCCACTCTTTTATTCCAATGTGATAATTATGTTGAAGTCTTCTCCTATAATCCCATGTTATTGACCTATCAGCCTACCCAGGAAGGAGAGACTATGTAGAAAGGATTCATTTTCCTAAATTCCTTGGGGTTCATAAGCATTTGTGAGAATTCCTTCCTTGTTGGAGCCCAACGCAGGATAATGCATGGAGAGAGTTCCTACTGTGGAGAATGGTTGATATATGATGATTTTATTTGGGTTGTAGAGGATAACCAATTCCCCCTGATGTGACATTGGAATCATTATAGATGAAATTACAATGTCTCCAACGTCTCTTAAGTATTTATTCTCCTACTTCTCCAACACATTTTGTTTCCTGTAGAAGGAGAACGTCTATATCCTATGCTAGTACGTTGTTACGAATAATCCTCTCTTTGGATGTTCCATTAAGTCCTCTTATTTTCCATGTGATTATCTTCATCATAAAGAGTTTGGTGGGGGTAAGAAGAAACCCTCAATGAGACGTTGAATATGTCCCGAGTTGATCACAAAGTTTCCCACCTATTTTATAAGTTGTTGTGTTGATTTTCATCCTTTCCTTTTTCCTTCTCGAGGTGTGCATCTCAAATATCGAATTGGTTTAGAACTTATGGCCAATATGGAAGTGGCCCCTGCGGTTGTGTTAATGAACACTTTATGGAATTTTAGTAACTTCTCCACCAGGATGGATTGTAGTTCGTTATTTTTGAAGGAGTCCTTCAATCTCTCCAGATATATGTCTGCAAGGTATTGTTTGTCCAACTGCATGGCTGTGTCCCCACCAGTCTCGATTTTCTTTTATTCATTATGCATGGCAGAGGAACTTGTATCTAGTTTTTCCTCTAGAACTGTATATGGAAACTATTTGGTTTTCCCATTGTCATTTCTATGGATGTTCCTTTTGTGAGGATTCTCAACTTCCTATGCTTCTGGAAGATGATTTAAAACATGAAAATAGTTTCTTGTGGGGATCTTCTGATTCCCCTCTTGACTATGATTATTTGGAGGTTGTTTTAATCGTTCAGTGACCTGTGTAAAGCCATATTTTGATTTTCCTTCTCCCATTGTTTGGGCATGTGCATCGAAGGGGAATCCTCAAAAGATATGTCCATGATCATGACATTTCTTCCAATGAAAGAATATGTGTTCATAGTCAATGGTCTAAATCCAGTCCTCATCCTAATACTCAATGGTGACCGAACTTTGAAATGCTTTGGAAATGTTCATGTATACACATATTTGGGGGTAGGAGGTGTACTTTATTTTCTTTGTTTCCTCTGATTATTTCACATATCTACCTATGGTATTTCCAATACCCATGAGAATATCTTCAAGCCATAAATCTTGGGGTAGTTAGTAGAGGTGGATCCAGAATAGCGTAGTCACAAAGTCTTCTTTCTTTGGGATGAAGTGATATGTCCAGAATCGAAGGAAAATCCTTGCAAAATCGTAAAAATATGAAACATTTTAAAAGACTTGATCCTTGTCCTCCATATTGTAAAATATGATCATGAATAAGCCCTTCGAGCTAAGTTGGAATTCATAGGTTAGCTCCTCTCCTTCCTCTGCTCATGTGACCACACACTCATGACCATGGGATTTATCACAAAGACATGTCACGATTCACAATTTTGGGACTTTACGATGCAAGGCTTCTGACTCCTCCAAGTCTCGAAAGACGCAATTTCGATGGTCTGGGATCAACAGTCCAGATTTTCCCTTGACCGACGACTACGATCAAGTCGATGTTTCATGTTTCGGGACTTCGTACTTCACAAAGTTCACTCACTCGTTCTCTCGATTCCCAAAATGATGATATTTCGAAGCTCCAATCTGAAGGTCCTAATTTTCCGACAATCTGACGGCTCAGATCTCGTCTTTGTGAATCGTTATTTGGCATTTCTGGGTTTTGGAAGTCAAGGACCTTTGTCCTCCCAACTTGAGATACCCAATATCATGAAATAGAGTAATGGTCCATATATCCCTTGGATCGATGACTCCTATCCCTCCCGAGCTTTGAGAATTGAATAACTCACATCGTTATCCTCCACATGACTTCACTTGATCCAACGGCCTATGACTATCGACACTTCCTCCTCGAAGGATCTCCACCGTTCGTTCAGGTCCTTGACTAGTCTTGGAAAAATATCTTGGCCCCAACTCTACTGAGCTTTGATCTTTCAGACTTAGAATATTTTCTAAGTCTCTGAATGTTTCGCCCTTCGCTCCTCCTAAAAAATGGGATTCCTGGATCTCGCTAAAACTTATCTGAATTTTTATTCCTTGTGAGCTTTGTCTGAATTTTTATTCCTTGGATTTCCCATGCACTCCTTGAATCTAAGGGTTTTCAATAACTTAGATCAAAGGGATTTCTTACCGAGGAATTCCTCTCGATCTTCTGGCATTCCCCTCTAGCTCATTGCACAACTTGCAGAGCTTGAAATGAAGAGAACCAATTGAAACTGAAAAACTAACATTCACGGTTCCATTCTCTCCTATTGAGATTCATTCACTTGTTCATAAAAATAGAATGACAGGAAATTGCAAACACTATTCACACACCATGCATTTGGATCAATTTTTCCTCTGTTATATTCACAAGTGCCAAAATGGCTACAAAATACATTCAATTTACGACAACTGAAATTGAATTCTCTTGCTAATTCCCAATTCTCTCACGAATACCTTTCCTCTGTATTGCAGCTAACCCTATCTGGGCATACCAAAACTCTATTTAATGTAGAGGGATTTTTAGGGTTTCCCCTGCCTACTTATCTAATCTAAAACTTAATCTACTGGCTATCTTAGACCAATCTCAATCTAGAGCCAACGTTCAAGCATGTATCAAAGTTTTTTCAGCGCTGAGTTCAAGTGTGCCTCGAAAAACCTGTTGGACTGCCAACTTTGAGATTCTAGAAGAACTCCCACGTGTTGAGTGGTCCTACCTCTGCGCGCTTGCAAATGATGCTCCTGCATCATACTCCCCTTCAAAAAAATTCATGGACTCTTGTCCATGAGCTCCTGCACTGACTTTCCCTGCTTCTGGATAGCAGCTTCATTTTTCCAATTGGCATCTTCTATTGGGTGTACCTTCCATTTGACCAGATATTCAAAATAGGTTTTTCTTCTAGTCTTCTTTCCAATCCTCTAATCAACACTTTTCTCCATCTATGGTTTTTATGCTACAGGCATTTGTTTCTCCCACTGAATCTTTTCTTGATCTTTTGATCCCTCTGTGTCATATTTCCTATAAGGATACAGGTCTGAAACATTGAATATGGGAGAAACAACCACAACATCTGGAAGCTCTATCTCATAGGTGTTTGCATCAAACTTCCTCAAGATATTACATGGCCCTATCTTCTTCATCTTTAACTTGTTATATGTTCCCCTATGGAACATTTCCTTCCTGAGATGTGACAAAACCGGATCTCCTACTTCAAATTGAAGTTCCTTGCGATGTTGATCAGATCTGTTCTTGTATTTATGGTTAGAACTTTGCAACTATCTTCTGATATGGCTATGGAATTTCTACATCTCTGCAGAAAAATCTTCTCCTACAGGGCTCTTGATCTCCCCTTTTTCCAAGTCTCTCAACTCAGACACTCCCCTGGGTTTCATTCCATATAATATTTGGAATGGGTTTCTTCCAGTGCTCATGTTTGGTGAGTCATTGTATGCAAACTCTGTTTGTGGCAGAATCTGATCCCACTGATTATGATGCTCAATGACCAAACTCCTCAATAAATTTTCCAATTTTTTGTTTACCACCTCAGTCTACCCATCCATCTGAGGGTGATAAGCTGAGCTGAAGGACAAATCTGTCCCCAATTTCTTCCATAGTGTCCTCCAAAAGTGACCAACAAATTTTGTGTCTCTATATGAGACAATGCTTCTGGGTAGGCCGTGAAGTCTTACAACTTCCTTGAAAAATAGGTTTGCAACATGTGTCGCATCATTGGTCTTCTGGCATGGGATAAAATGTGCCATATTTGAAAATCTATCCACCACCAAAAGTATGGAATCAAATCCTCTTTGCGCTCTTGGCAATCCCAACACAAAATCCATGCTTATTGCATCCCAAGGCCTCTCTGGTATCAGAAATGGTTGATACAATCTAGTGTTCTGTCTTTTTCCTTTTGCATGTTGGCAAATTCTACATCTATTCACAAACTTTATCACTTTTGTTCTCATACTTGGCCAATATTATGAACTGCTCAATTGTGCAATTTTTTTATCATGGATGAAATGTCCAACCAATCCTCCACTATGTTTTTCTTTCAAAAGATTATCTTTCCTCGAGCATTTTGGTATGCATAGCTGGTTTCCCTTGAACAACAATCCCTCTCAAACCATGTAGTCTGTCCACTAGATTTTGTCTCTCAGTACAGGGTTTGTACATGCTTCATATGCTTCCTTGAAATTTGTATCATCACAATACATGTCCTTAAGGTGTTCAAACCCCAAAGTCTTGACCTGAAATTTCTGCAGAATCAAGCTTCTTCTGCTCAATGTACCAACAACTTTGTTAGCATTCCCAACAATATGTTTTATGACAAAATTAAAATTATACATAAATTCAACCCACTTTTCATGCCTTTGATTCATATTTTCTTGTCAGGTTATGAATTGTAAATCCTGGTTATCGCTATACAAGACAAATTCTTGTAGGACAAGATAATGCCTTCATTTCTTCAAGGCTTGAATTATGGCATAAAACGCCTTATCGTACGTGGAGTATTTTCTCTTGGTCTCATTCAAATTCTCACTAAAATATGCAATAGGTCTATTATCCTGACTCAAAACTGCTCATATCACAAATTCACCTACATCACATCTCACCTGAAATGTCTAATCAAAATTCGGCAAGACCAGAATTGGTCATTCTGTTATTTTCTCTTTCAGTATACTAAAGCTCCTTTCGGCCTCCTCTGTCCATTTAAAAGACTTGTGCTTCTTCTTCACTGTATCCATCATTGGTGCACAAATTCCACTGAAGTCTCTGATGAACTTCATATAGAAACTTGTTAATCCATGAAAGCTCCTTACCTCAAACATACTCCTTGGTGACGACCATTCTTTGATCACTTTCAGCTTCTCTGGATCCATCTTCAGTTCATTCGAAGAGATCACAAAACCCAAGTAAATGAGTTCTGTCTTCATGAAAGAGGACTTGTTTGTATTTATCAATAACCTCTCCTACTATAGACTCCTCATCACTAATGTTAGGTGCCTCAAATGATCCTCTTTAAACTGCTAAATATCAGTATATCAGCCAGAGATACAACTACAAATTTTCCACTGAAATCTTTTAGAATTTCGATCATCAACCTCATAAAAGTGCTCAGGGAATTTGTTAAGACAAATGGCATAACAAGCCACTCATACAGACCTTCATTTGTTTTAAAGGTTTTTTTCCATTCATCACCTTCTCTCATCCTGATACGGTGATATCCACTTTTCAAATCTATCTTAGAGAAGAAGTTTGCTCCACTTAAGAAATCCATTAAATCATCCATTCTTGGTAAAGGAAATCTATACCTGATGGTGATATTGTTAATGGATCTCGAGTCTATACAAATTCTCCATCCTCCATCCTTCTTAGGACTCAACATAGTTGGTACTGTGCATGGACTCAAGCTCCCCATGACCAAAACCTTGTCTAGCAACTCTTGGACTTGGTTCTTCACTTCCTCATTCTCTCGAGGTGTTAATATGTATACTACTTTGTTTGACACACTTTCTCCTTGTATCAAGTTGATATGATGAATGATACTCCTGATGGGTGGTAATGAGTTTGGCATCTCATCCACCACTATATAAACAAAATTAGCCAATAGCTCCTGAACTTCCTTAGGAAAATCATTCATTGATGTACTTGTAAGGATAACTTTGGGTTTCCTTACCATAGAAAACTACATCTCCTGTTCTTCCTTGACTTCTTTCAGGAGTTCCTTCCCACTCATGAGAAGTATGATGGTGTTGGATTCCTTTTTCACTTTGTTGTCTTATATTGGCAACAACATATGTGTTCTACCATTCTTCTCCAATGTATATGTATTTTTTCTCCCATCATGAATGACATTTCTGTCAAACTTCCACTGTCTTCCCAACAGAATATGGCATACGTCCATGGGAATTACATCACATAGGATTTCATATTTATAACCTCCTATATTAATTTCAATCAAGCACTGTTTAGTAATCATTACCTAGTATCCTTTCTGCAACCATGAGACTTTGTATGGCTTTGGGTGTGCAATTGTCTTCAGCTCCAATTTCTCCACCATATATGTGGATACTAGGTTGTCAATTCTCCCACTGTCAATGATCACCTTGCATACCTTGTATTTCATCTTGCAAGATGTCTTGAAGAGAGTGTTTCTTTTCACTAGATTTTCAATTTCTGCCTCTGGTTTTAAGAGAATTTTCTCAACATCAGGGATTCTCCATCCTCTTTGCCTTCTGCTTCAACATCTCTTCGTTGTGTTTCTGAAATGTGAGCTTCTCCTCCTTCCTTATTATTCTTGGGACATTCCCAAGACCTATGCCCTATCATTCGATAGGCATAACACCTTATTCCTCCTCTGCCTCTTCCTCTAGAAGGGTTTCTTCCACCGTCTTGTCTTCCTATGGAACTTCCTCCTCGTTCTGAGTGACTGTGTGGTTTCTCAGCCTCATCCTTAGACTGATGTGTTCTGTTGCTGTTAA
This sequence comes from Picea engelmannii, assembly GCA_009831015.1. Taxonomy (NCBI): domain Eukaryota; kingdom Viridiplantae; phylum Streptophyta; class Pinopsida; order Pinales; family Pinaceae; genus Picea; species Picea engelmannii. The sequence continues at coordinate 37,677 of ML790260.1, read as the reverse complement.
ATCCCTTGTTTTTTGTTAGGACCAAGATTTTACCTCTTCCTCGCTAGCTTTGTTTTCTGGCCAACTTCTCCTCTGCCTTCAGTGAAAATTGATAAGCATCCTCCACGGTTCTGAATGAAATCATGCTGAGCTCATTCTAGATTTCATATCTCAAGCCATTTATATATCTGGCAATATTTTCTTCATTTTTCTCCCTTTGTCCAGTTCCGATGTTCAACCTATAGAACTCCTTGATGTACTCCTTAACCATCATCCCATTATGTCTCAGGTTCTACAAATTCTTGAGCAAATTGATCTGATAGTCCTTGGGTATGAACTTAGCCTTCAACTTAGCTACCATTCTGTCCCAACTCTTTATCCTCTGTTTGCCTTTACTTCTCCTCTTAGCCTGTAGTTCGTCCCACCACAGTGTTGCATGCCCTTTTATCCCGGAGACTACATGTTTCAACTTCTTCTCTTCATTGACATCCTCATAGTCGAAATGCTTATCGATGGATCTTATCGAATCCAATAGTTCTTCAACATTTATATTTCCTTCATAAATGGGAACCTGTATCTTGGTTCTTCCTCCCAATCTAGAAACTGCTCTCAACCAACGTTCTTCTGCAACATCCTCTCCTGCAGCTTCTTCAACTTCAACCTTTTCACTTTATTCATCACTGACGTCTCCAACATCAGGTGCAATTCTCTCTGTTGCTTCCATTGCTTCCAATCTTACACAAAGTTGTTGCATCTCCCTCTCTACAGCACGGTTGGCTAAAGGTGCCTCTCCTCGTCTCCTTGGCGGGATTGTGTTGAGTGTCTATCACACACAAAGTACAAACTCGATTTCCTTGTCTCCTCCTTTTCTCTTTTTCTTTCGCCTAAAGTCTACAGATGAATAATTTAGGCTATGATACCAGCTTATGCAGACCCCTTATCTCTCCTAAGGGTTGCGCGACCTCTCGGTTTGGAGATTTGACTCAGGAGATGAAATGGCTCTCTTGGTTCTAAACTAGAACCTTTAACACTAAATCCATAGGTCCTTGTCTATGTTTTTCCCGCGTAAACCAACACTAGGTGCACGCCTCCCTCCACGCGAGCACAATCATGACCACGGGCTTAGCCCAAAAGGCGCATCGCATTTCATGACTTCGGGTTTTTCAATGCAACAACTCCTCAACTCATCCAAGTCCCAAAACCCCAATGAGGGATAATGGAGGTTAGCTCATCCCCTTCCTCTTCTCATGTGACCACACACTCATGACCACTCATGACCTCTTCTAAGTCTCCAAAGGTTCCTCCTTTTTCTCCTTCCGGGAAATGGGATTCCTGGATCTCCGTAACACTTATCTAAAGTTTTATTCCTTCTGAGATTTGTCTTATATAGACATCGGTTTCCCGCACACTCCTTGCATTTAAGGGGTTTTGATAACTTAGATCAAAGGGATTTATTACATAGAAATTCCTCCCGATCTCCTGGCGTTCACCTCTGGCTCAATGCACACCTTGCAGAGATTCAAACAAAGAGAACCAATTGAAACTAAAAGACTAACATTCACAGTTCCATTCTCTCCTATTGAGATTCAGTCACTTGTTCATAAAAACAGAATGACGGGAAATTGAAAATATTGTTCACACACCATGCATTTGGGTCAATTTTTTCTTTGTTATATTCACAAGTGCTAAAATGGCTACAAAATACATTCAATTTACGACAAATAAAACTAAAATCTCCTACTAAATCGCAGTTCTCTCAGGACTACCTTTCCTCTGTATTGCAACTAACCCTATCTGGGCTTACCAAACCTCTATTTAACTCAGAGGAATTTTTAGGGTTTCCCCTACCTACTTATATACTCTAAAACTTAATCTATTGGCTATCTTAAACCAGTCTCAATCCAAAGTTGGTGTTCAAGCGTGTCTCAAATTGTTTCCAGTGCTGAGTTCAGGTGTGCCTCGAAAAACCTGCTGGACTGCCAGTGTTGAGATTATGGAAGAACTCCCACGTGCTGACTGGTCCTACCTCTGTGCGCTTGCCAACGATGCTTCTGCATCACTCAAGAATCATAGTTTTTGAGATAAGGAAGTGGTCCAGTCTGCAAGAAATTTGATGGGGGTTGGAGATTTTGTTGGTCGAGGTGAAGATATTGTTTCTAGTTTCTACATCATTTAAATCGAGTTGATCTATGAGTGCTCAGAACTTAACACTGTCTTTCTCCATTTTTTTTGTTCCTCCACTCTTTTCTTCCAATGTGAGAATGATGTTGAAGTCTTCTCCTATAATCCAATGTTATTGACCTATCAGCCTACCCAGGAAGGAGAGACTATGTAGAAAGGATTCATTTTCCTAAATTCCTTGGGGTGCATAAGCATTTGTGAGAATTCCTTCCTTGTTGGAGCCCAGTGCAGGATAATGCATGGAGAGAGTGCCTACTGTGGATAATGGTTGATATATGATGATTGTATTTGGGTTCCATAGGATAACTAATCCCCCTGATGTGCCATTGGAATCATTGTAGATGAAATTACAATGTCTCCAACATCTCTTAAGTATTTCTTCTCCTACTTCTCCAACACATTTTGTTTCCTGTAGAAGGAGAACGTCCATATCCTATGCTATTATATTGTTATGAATAATCCTCTCTTTGGATGTTCCATTAAGTCCTCTTATTTTCCATGTGATTATCTTCATCATAAAGAGTTTGGTGGGGGTAAGAAGAAACCCTCAGTGAGACGTTGAATATGTCCCGAGTTGATCACAAAGTTTCCCACCTATTTTATAAGTTGTTGTGCTGATTTTAATCCTTTCCTTTTTCCTTCTTGAGGTGTGCATCTCAGATATGGAAATGGTTTAGAACTTATGGCCAATATGGAAGTGGCCCTTGCAGTTGTGTCAATGAACACTCTATGGACTTTTAGTAACTTCTTCACTAGGATGGATTGTAGTTCATTATTGTTGAAGGATTCCTCTAATCTCTCCAGATATATGTTTGCAAGGTATTGTTTGTCCAACTACATAGTTGTGTCCCCACCAACCTCAATTTTCTTTTATTCATTATCCATGGTAGAGGAACCTGTATCTGTTTTTTTCTCTAGAATTGGTTCTCGAAACTATTTGGTTTTCCCATTGTCATTTCTATGGATGTTCCTTTTGTGAGGATTCTCAACTTCCTCTACTTCTGGAAGATGATTTAAAACATGAAAATATTTTCTTGTGGGGATCTTATGATTCCCCTCTTGACTATGATTCTTTGGAGGTTGTTTTAATCGTTCAGTGACCTGCATAAAGCCATATTTTGATTTTCCTTCCCCCATCATTTTGGCATGTACATTGAGGGGGAAGCCTCAAAAGAGATGTCCATGATCATGACATTTCTTCGAATGAAAGAATATGTGTTCATAGTCAATGGTCTAAATCCAGTCCTCATCCTGATACTCAATGGTGACCGAACCTGGAAATGCTTTGGAAATGTCCATGTATACACATATTTGGGGGTAGGAGGTGTACTTTATTTTCTTTGTTTCCTTTGATTATTTCACATATCTACCTATGGTATCTCCAATACCCATGAGAATATCTTCAAGCCATAACTCTTGGGGTAGTGAGTGGAGTCTGATCCAGACTAGCGTAGTCACAAAGTCTTCTTTCTCTCGGATGAAGTGATATGTCCAGAATCGAAGGAAAATCCCTGCAAAATTGTAAAAATATGGACCATTTTAAAAGACTTGATCCTTGTCCTCCTTATTCTAAAATATGATCGTGAATAAGCCCTTCGAGCTAATTTGAATTCATAGTCCCCTTTAGGGTTCCACCATATTTTGATCCAACACATGAGGTCTCGTTCCGAGGGCCATAACCCTAAACAATTTACAATGAGGGTGTGTTTATTCATGATATGTGTGTGTTCCCCCACTCTGGTGGAGTTTAACACATATCTTGATGCCTTGGATGCTTGGGTAATGCATTTCCTGGGCTCCCAAGTGCAAGATGCCTTTGGATGAGAAATTCCATCTTCTACATCCATGTCCTTCTCCAAGCCGTTTTCATTTAGCAGGATTTTCTCACGAAGATGGGATGGAGACTTGAAATTCGGTTGCTTGGATATCTCTCTCTCTATGTCATTTGCGGCTACATTTTGGTATGATGGGGTTCACAACCCCCCCTTAGCATCCATATCAAGAAATCAGTCACACTAGTTAGTTTGAAGCTTGTGTTTGCATCTGTAAGTCACCTGAAATTTGTTGGTTTAGGGGTATGGCATCATGCGAACCATAGCTCCGTCATCGCTTCTCTCCTCTAAATGTCCCCCCCCCCACAAAAAAAGAAAGATATTATTTGTATGGACTTTTGATATATTTTGATAATAACACAGGGGTATTAATATGGTCGTACATGAACTAATTTTTTCCTTTCCTTTAGTTTACTTTATAAATTATTATTTCATTTTATCTTTTTTATTTATCTAAATTATGGTTGGATGTTCATATGATGACATCAACCTTGAAAATTGGTCCAGGAACTCCGTCAGTAGGTTGAGCTCAGTGTCATCTATTTTGCATAATTATTCCATATTTGGTTGCATAGTTTATTAGTCTCTTCTTATTCTCACCACCAAGGGAATCCTTTCTCCAGCAGTTGTCAATCACATTGTTGCATAATTATTCCATATTTGGTTGCATAGTTTATTAGTCTCTTCTTATTCTCACCACCAAGGGAATCCTTTCTCCAGCAGTTGTCGATCACATTGAAATCCATTAGTAGATAGTATCCTAGTTTTCTTCCTCTCTAATTACTTTCATTCGTCAATAATGGAAAATCCTTATTTTCATGGCATCCTTAGGCTGTATAGACAAATGTTACTGGATTACATGAATACCTCACGATGAGATTCTTTCACGATGATATTATTCAATTATAACAAAGTCCATTAATTACTTAAATATCTTTAAACACTGAAATACATGAAGGATGTAATAATAATTTAAATATATTGGCCAATCAAAATTGAAAAAATTAAATATTTTTGTTATATTAAAATATATAATTTATTTCCTAGGTTAAGCCTTAAATTTCATACACAAATTTAAATTCAAAGAAAACTAACATGATGTCAAAGTAAAACTCATTTTTATCGTTGTTTTAGTAGGGACTAATAAGTATATAATTTGTGTATGGAGAAATTGTTCATTTAGCTTTCCATAAGAGCAATGCAATTATATTATATTTTTTACAATTGAAGGTGGGTTGGTATGTAACCACTTAATTGGAGTATGTGGTAAATAGGGAGTTCAACAATGTAGTAAAAGTATAAAATTTAACATGCTCCATCTCACTTAATGTAGAAAGATTAATTAATTAATATTATTTTAATATGATTAATACGGTTTTGATCCCTAGAATGTAGTGAATTTGATAACAAAAAAATATTTCAAACATCTCTCATAAATAAAATATTTTAATGTTAAAGGGAGTTTCATATATCAATTGGTGTGAAAATATTTATATATATATATATATATATATATATATATATATATAATTAATGTAATTGAAAGTAAACATTTTCATATTGTGTCAAAAGACACTTTAGTATCAAGGAGATGTGTAATTCTTGTCATGTTTCTCATGGGATTGACAAGTGGCATTTAAAAAAATATTTCAATCTCAACCTTAATTCATTTTCTATCAACTTCATATAGAGAGAGAAATTGGGAGTAAAAAAATTCTTACTACATCGATAGGTGTTTTTTATTGCTCCATATAGGGTAGATGTGCAATTCCTTCAAGGAGTTAAGACATGTCATCAAACCAAGAACATTGCCATCAAAAAAGTCCAAGAGTTGCTTGAAAAATAGGTCATCAAACAAATCACATCACCATGAAGGTCACCAATTGATTTGGTACCAAATAAAGATGGCATATGGCGTATGTGGGTAGATTTCAGAGCTTTGAACAAGACTACGAATATGATTGTTGAAGGAGACACATGGAAGAAATATTTGAAATAAAAGAAAACTCCATTGCATGCCTTGACAAGATATGTATTCCACTTGGTGAAAAGGTATAAGAAAGACATTTATGACAAAGTTGTTGATATGCTTACTAGGCCTATTTTTAGTGCTTCAGTTATTTTTAAGAATAATCATATCATGCATGACAACTATTTTGAACAATATTCTTTAGATACTGACTTCAAACATGTTTATGCAACTTTGTGTCATACTATCCAAGTTGAGGAATTGGATTACTATGTGCATGCTAAAAGTTTGTATCTTGGCAAGCTATGTTTTTCATAGGGTGAAAGAGTCAACATGATAAGGGAAACACATTCTTCTCTTATTGTTGGCCATTTTGGTGTAGGCAATATGGTGGCTAATTTGTAAAGAAAGAATCCTAAGTTTTGGGATGAGCATCTACACTACTTTCAACATTCTTATAACCGGGCTAAGCGTTCATTGACTCAAACACCTCCATTTGAAGCATGTTTTGGCTATTTGCCAAAATATCCTTTATATTTTATCTTTGGGAAACATGTTGTTGTTGATGGTCGTTATGACATTGATAGAAAAAATAAGTTCATTGAACAAAGTCAGTTGGTGCATCAAATGGTACAAGAACAGTTGCAAAAGAGCCAAGCCAAGTACAAGACAAGACATGACAAGTTTCATGTTGGTCTTAAAGACACAAATCCAAGCAAGGCTAGATGGATTGAGGTTGGAAAAGTGGGAACTATACCCTCATCTTCACATTGACTAAAATTAGTCTATTGGAGGTCCAAAAGCTTCCCAATGGGGAGGAGTGATCCAGGGGATCAATTTTTTCTCAAAAATAAAAGTGCTCAAAATTTATTCAAAATAGATAATTGTGTAGGCCTTGTCCTCACGATCCCAATGAAACTTGAATGAGTTCAAATGGACATCGTATGAGTGAGATATCATGTTCTGTCCATTTTTCCAAATAAGCAAAATTTTGTTGACTGTACAATCCATATAGTTTGTATAGTGTTGATGTGGCAGGTGACCATACAATCCATATGACTGTATAATGACATGGCAGTGCTGCGTTTTCAGGTGGCTGATGTCGTAGGTGAATTGGAAGGTGACGTGGACCGACCACTGGGTAGAAGTGTTGAGTTGGCAGGCTGACTGGGTAAGGTGATTTGGCAGATACATGGACAAATGGTTTGCTGACACATGGTGTCGTGGGTGGCAAGTAATATGGTGCCACATGGCCTAGTCGTGGGCTACCACATGGCACCCCTCTAGTGTATAAAATGTGGTGTAGTCTGTGGGGATCAAACCCGTGACCTCTAGGAAACACGCCAATGCTTTGGTAGGGCCCGGGCTACCAAGCCACCCATGGCCTGGTTCTTAACCATAATCATGTTCATAAATATTTGAATTGAATTTTGTGATACAGTGCCAGAGAAAAGGGCTGAGGCTTATCCCTAGCCCCCGGTCCATATTGTAGGACACGACCATTGCAAAAACCCCATTTCTATATCATACAACCTCCACATTAAACCTTTGGCATGGGGTTGATCCACATTGTTAATCCCATAAGGCACGATTTATTTGTGACATGACCATCCCAAATGATCGATGGCGTGGGGATTGTGCAACAGTTTAGCCACGAGGACGGGATTAAGCATTGGGATGTGGCCATATGCACCCCCATGAGTCCAACACCTCTACCCAAGGGGGAGTTAAACACACTAATGGTTCAACATTTTTCCATGAATTGCAGAGTGTGCGTGGTGCTGGGTTTTTTGTCCAGTAACATTGTTTACTGTAAAGCATTGTTTTTATAACTTTGAGAAAATAATATAAATTATCCATTGGAATTTGGACCAGGAGATGTATCCCAAGAGAGGGTTGAACTCCTTTATCATTTACTTTTCTATGTGTTTACTGATGGATATTAATTGTTGGTTATTATGTGCATCTTAAGTATACAAAATCTCTAATTTATGTGTTTTCAAATTGATCCTTTTTCCCAAGCACACATAATTAAAACTTACAAATAATTTAAAAGAGACAATTCTTTTTCATTTTTAGATCAAAAAGTGTGAAGCAAGGAATCTCCTCATGTCAAATCATCTATGGAACCACAAAATCCATCAAACCCTAGCCCCAAAATGTGATGTCATAGGCCTCCAAAGGCCACCTCCATGTGCAAGAGGAGTGAAATATTTACCCCAAGTGATGCCAAGGTGCCTTCAAAGGAAATGCCATCCATCCTCTATGCACAAGAGATTTGGGGTGTTCTATCCATCCTCTGTGCTTCTATCCATGGATAATTTTAGGGGCTAAATTTCGCTCATGGGCTAATTTTCCATGGTTTTTCCAAAAAAAAGATTCGCTATTTTAAAAATGATTTGCCCAAATTCTATAGGATAACATTATTTTACCTTAAAAATCGATAAAATTTTATGAAAACTATATAAATTCCTTAGAAAATCGAATATTTTTACAAAAATATCGCCAAACATTTATAGTTGGCATATGAAGGATTAGTAAGATTCGCCAAGGTTTCTACATTTTAAAATAAATTTCCATCCTTAAAATCATCCATGCTTCTAGCCCATATGTGTAACATGACGACTATAAATGCTCAAAACAATCCCATTTTTCCATCATCCAAGGTTCCAAGGATGTCACAGACACTATCTGAGGTTGTTGATTCCCTGCATGACTCACTTCTCTCAATCACACATCCAAAGATCTAGTAATAAATGCATAACGGCCTAGGAATAACCCAAGATGTCCCTTAAAGAACCATGGCAGTGTCATTCAAAACAGAGAAGTATATAAGATAAGGTAAATTAAAGTTCATTAGATACATTAGTCCTTAAAACATGTAAAGTAAGTTTCAACTTAAGACATCAGACATGTAATATAATTCACCTCAGTATCCCCTTCAACCATCACACTTGACAACACCCTATGTGAGTTATCGGTTTCAAGTATGGGAAGTATTCATACAAAACTAAATTACGTGTGCCACCTATACAATAAATCAACTAACCCAGGTAGAAGGGATAGGTCCCGAGAGTGACAAGGGAAAGTAAAAACCCACCAAGAGTAAGTGTGAAAGTGATATGGTTTGGGGCTTACTTCATGGATGATGGTATCCATTTCTATGAGAAGCTTTGTAGAGGGAGCACTTTCTTTCTGGAGATACCTTTTCTTGGATATGTTTTTCATTAGAAACCCCTTATTTTCCTTTTGATACCGAGTTATCATTTGCAAGTCCCCTTCATAAGGTTTCAAGATTCATTCCTTTATTGTTTACTGGGAAGTATTCCTTTATAATTGGTGCATTCATTCACATCCATACATGGGAAATTACCATTACATGGGTTTGAGATCAAGTTGGCCTGATGATTTTATGATGGCCTTTATAATTTAGCAATAACATAGACATAGAGTAGTTGCATGAACCTCTACATATTTAGCCCCTTCTTCTCATGAGAGAGTGGACCATAGCCAAATTTTAGGATGTATGAAAGGATTTAATATGGAAGGTGTTAAGTGTGATCAGAAACAAAACATTACCCTTGGGAGCCCCCCTGATATTACCCATTTTCCTTGGGAGGTGACAACACAGGACTGGGGCACAAAATCTAACCAACAAGGTGAGATAAGGAAAATAACTAAATTTTCTGAACCAATGATCCATTATCTGACTTCAACCAAAGATCTTCATCCACATGCCCGATAAATTAATCACAACACTTTGCATGAAAGAAGGACTAACACACCTCATGGTGAAAATGGCTTACCATCTCCAATACTTTGGGTTGCTTGGATGTGATGAGCCTTGGTTTATTTCGCTCAGAGGGAAATTAGAGGGGTTTCTAGGATGCCCTCTATGGACATGTTGATCATCATCATCATGGTGTATATCATGTTCTGCATTGAAGGCTTTGAGACATGATCTCCTCCAGTTACACGTAGGAATGGGGGTGTAACATTTGGCTCCAACATGGGTACATGTCCTCACTGTAGAGCACATGAGAAGCTCAACATCTCTAGTTTTCCAAGACCTGCAATCCTATGCCCACTTCTAGCAAAGAAGAACTTTAGAAGTATCTTTCGGTGGATGTGATCCATTGAATTTCAATGATAATCAAAACCATTATTGAAAATAATATTTTCCTTCACTAGAAAATGATAAAGCAAAGTGCAAAGTGCAATTTATTAACATGTATTCATTATATGAAAATAGGAATTCACATGTATATGCAAGAATATACAAATATACTAGCATGATATGCATGGTGAAACATATATAGAGATGCAATGCAAGGAGAAAATTCCTGCCTACCTACTCTAATCCATGTTAGTTGAAATGTGAGGTGTAATAATATAACCAGTAAAATCACCCTAGAATTGTATTATAATATATACCCATGTTCTTCATCATAAACCAAAATAAATATAAGTCAAGAAAAAAAAGGACACGATTCAGGATGTACATCATACAATAACTAGTCATAAAATCCAACTCATGGATGTGGGAGGGAGGGACATGACCATGCAAGGAGGAATCACCACAATCCTTCCCTATTTATTTAAAGATAAGGTTGAAAGAGTCATACAAAGGCATATCACCATCCTTAGATACAATTCCATCACTCAAAGAATGAGAAATGATGAGAAGGAACCTAAGGAAGACCCTAACGTTTTCTATGGAAGGAGGGAGGGAAATAAAAGGGATCAAACCAGGACTAGACAACAAAATTTTCTCCCAACCCAGGGCTTGTTGGCCTCATGTGTAAAGTATATCTTGTCTTCTCCATCACCATAATTAGTAATTTTATTTTCACTTCATTATGGTTTTGTTGGTTGGAATAATTTTATTTATAACTCTACTATCAACAAAACACAACTTTACTTATGTGTTCCCCAATATGCACGATACCTAGAAATTTTCTGGTTCTTCTCACCTTGGGTTTGCACGTTCCCGATTCTTTCATCTCCATTTATCCTATAAGCTCGACCGATAATAATACTTAACCATTTTTCTGACCTTACTATTCTTCCCACACAACACTTGTGCTTTTTGTTTTTTTCTTTATAGAGGATTCACGGGTTGGAAGACTTGAGGGCTCACTTCAACTCTTCTTTTCATCTCTGCTCCCACCATAGCATGATTTTCATCTTGGCACTTTTCTCGAGATACATTAAAAATTGGTACTACAGAAGATAATTGTTGTGAAAATTATGAAAAGTTTGTTATTAATGGTATAAATATGGATGGATTTTCATTCAATAAGCATTAAATTTCTTCATTGGGAAAATATTAAGACTTTATTATCTGAAAAAGGGCCTTATTTCTACGAATAGCTTCTAAGTAATTACAAAAAAATTCCACCAACTTCATGGATGTAGGAAGCAAACATTTATGCGGGGGATACAATGACCATTTTTTTATGGGAATATCATAATTTTGGAGTGGTTAAGATCAGACTGGTACCACTCTACATTGCCTCTACTTCAAAGAAACAAAAATGTAGTATGGACATTAGGAATTTCTCTTGATGGATGTATACCATAAATATTCAATTGTAAAGAAGTCATCACCTAGTGTGTTAATAAGTATATTTCAAAAAAAATATTCATTTCATTAGCACCAATCATTTTTACGAAGATGTTGAAGTTACCAAAGCCAACTCTTACCTTTAAAGGAGATGAAGCGAGCGATTTTCTCAAGAAAATAAATAATGGACTTGATATTCTACAAGAATATCTTGAAGACCCTCCAAAAATGCATCTTGACATAAAAAAGATTCGAGTTAGGTGCTTAAAAACTCGTTATGGATAAATTTCATGGTTATTCACTAGAGTCACTAGTCAAGAAAATATGACAACCATGTCTCGGTTAAGTCTGTACATTCTGCTATTTACAATTCATGAAAAAGCCATCTTTGACTGGGGAAAGCTTATCTCTATCGAAATTGCTTCCCAACTTTCAAATTTTAAGAAATAAAAGAAATTCTTCATGGCTTCATATTTAATATTCACTATTACGTACTCCCATATTTTCAACGGATTAAAAATTGACAAGAGGGTGGACTGTAAAGTTGACCCTATAGTTGTCTGGTATGAAGCTCTTTGGAGACAAAAGGAATCTATTCATTTTTATGAAGCACATAATGAATTTGTCACAATTTTCAAGAAACTTCTCTTTAGAGATAAACCATCCAGTTTGTTATCAAATGCATCAACTTTTCTAAATAATAACGGTACCCTGGAGAAGAGGGAAAATTATAATGTCATCATATTCTTTTTCTCCCGAGAAATTCCTTCTTTTCTTCCCTACTATATTTTAGAAAAAATGTTTGTCACTGAAGTTGCTAGGTAATATGGATTTTGGCTTCACTTTTGTCATGATAAGAGAAAAAGGAAATTTATCCCATTTCCGTGTAAGTTCGGATAAATTATATTAAGAAGTGTAACCAGAATTGATGAGTTTTCAACCCATTTCGGTCATTTGCATTTGAAGTATGCAGAAAAAATGAGACGGTTCAACTGAAGTCATATTTTATTGCCACATGCAATCAGTGGGATTCTGTAATGCATTTACCCAAACAATTATGTTCAGATAAGAAGAAGAAAATTATCAAGATACTTTGGTGCAACCTATTGATAATATTGAAACTGTAATAAGCACTACATATCAAAATAAGAAAAAAGGAAAGGGTCCAAATGAAAAAGGTGTTCAATCTCCAATGGTTTCACAGAAAAATGACCTACCCAAATACAGTGTTGAAATGACATCTCAATATAAAAAGGTTACAAGATGAAACTCAAGTGGAGGAGGTGATTAAAATCCTCCTCAAGGAAAAATGAAAAATCCCCACAAAATTCAAGTAAGAAAAGAAAGATTCCCCCCCAAGAAGAAGCATAGCAGTCGATATCTTAAAATGATACAAATAAATTATCTCTAGAGGATATGGATATTGGATATAGAAAATATGGATTCTGGCGTCACTTTTTTCATGAGAATATATAAAGGAAACTTATCCCATTGTTGTGGAAGGTCGGAGAAATTATATTAAGAAATGGGACCAAAATTCATGAGTTTTCAACCCATTTCGATCATTTGAATTTGAAGTATGTAGAAAAAATAAAAGGGTTCGACTCAAGTCATATTTTTATTTGAATACATGCAATCAATGGGATTCAATAATGCATTTACCCAAATGATTATGTTTGTAGAAGAAGAAGGAAATTTTTAAGATACTCTGATGCAACCTGTTGATGACATTGAAACTGTAATAAGAACTACATATCAACATAAGCAAAAAGGAAAAGATCCGAATGAAAAAGGTGCCCAACCAACAATGGTTTCACAGAAAAATGACCTACCCAAATATAGTGTTCAAATAGTAGCTCAACAGAAAAATATTTCAAGTGGAAATTCAAGTGGAGGAGGTGATAAAAATCCTCCTCAAAGAAAAATGGAAAATCCCCACAAAATTAAAGTAAGAAAAGAAATATTCCCCTAGAAGAAGAAGCAAAGCAACATGTATCTTAAAATCATACAAATAAATTATCTCTAGAGGATATGGATCTGAGATATAGACAATATGGATTATGGATTCATTTTTTTCATGAGAAAAGAAAAAGGAAATTTATCCCATTATAGTGGAAGGTCGGAGAAATTATATTAAGAAATGTAACTAGAATTGATGAGTTTTCAACCCATTTAGATCATTTGACTTTGAAGTATGCAGAAAAAATGAAAGGGTGCGACTCAAGTTATATTTTTATTGACCACATGCAATCAATGGGATTCAGTAATGCATTTAACCAAATGATTATGTTTGGAGAAGAAGGAAATTATCAGGATACTCTGACACAACCTATTGATGACATTGAAACTGTAATAAGCACTACAGATTGGTATAAGAAAAAAGGAAAGGTTCCAAATGAAAAAAATGTGCTCAATCTATAGTGGTTTCACAAAAGAATTACGTACCCAAATACAATGTACAAATAGTAGCTCAACAGAAAATGGTTTCAAGAGGAAAATCAAGTGGAGGAGGTGATAAAAATCCTGCTCAAGGAAAAATGGAAAATCACCACAAAATTCAAGTAGGAAAAGAAAGACTCCCCTACAAGAAGCAGTAGAGCAACATGTATCTTAAAATTATACAAGTAACTTATCTCTAGAGGATATGGGTCTTGAATTCGATATTTAAAATATACATTTCTCTGATGAAGAACAAAGGTTACAAGAAATCCAACAAATTGCAATTGAAATCACCACACGAGAAGAGTATTTTTTAGAAGAAGAATCATTTACTATACAAAATGCACTATTTGACAAAACTTCCTAAAAGATAGTATTTGAAGGAATAAATTAGAGAAATAAAAAAGAAAAATGTCATTCTAAATATGATCTCAGTAAGTTTCCCGCATCTCAAATTTCTAAAATATAGAGGGTAACCAGAGATGCCTTCGATGTTTCAATTAAAGGCTTGCAAGAACACGATGTCAAATTAAAAGAAAAATTCAAAGAAATAGAATCCACCTTGATTCCTTCCCCCAATTCTTGCAAGCCCATTGGCCACTGTGAATCCAGGAACACCTGATTTGAAGTTGACATGATCATCAAGTGTGTTAATGGTTGTCTGAAAGTTTGTTGAGGAAAATATAAAAAGAAGAATGTCACTTATCATGTAGGTATGGGATGTAACCAGTAATATTAGTTATTTTCAATCTCGATTAAATTATTATAATGAATTCCTTCAAGAAGATTATAAAAATGAGAAAGGGTTTTATAAATATGCCATTTTACAGTTTGCAATCAAATTTTCCAATGTTACCAAGATTAATATAAGGGAAGAAGACTTATCCTCTACGTCTAGAATAAAACAATTGAAGGCATGTTGGATTAAAAAGATAAGTAACTTTAAGGAAATTATGGATAATTTCAATGAAATTATAAATAATAAGGAAATGTTATTTAGAAAACTCACGAAGATAGACTTGGAAGGACACATTGTAGAAGTATAGGACTCAAGATTAATTATAAATTATATATTCATGATGAGGGAGCAATTTGAAGAACATGTGGACATATTGAAAACAATTTCAATGAAAAAGTTTAATAGTATAATTGACTATGATGAAAGAGAAATTGAAAATTGGTTATTTGATTATGAAAACAAAAATCAAGATATCAAAGAGTCAATTCACAATATTTCACATAACGTAAGAGATTTGGAAGGTGATTTATTTGATATTAAAATTAAACATGAGATAAAAATGGCTCTATTGAAGGATTACATAGAAGAATTGTTTAGAAAATCCCTAATCAATATTACCGATAAAAATCAACTTGAAGCAGTCAATACTAGTGTAGAAGCCGTCAACTATACTGATCACATTTTCCTTCCTTTTCAGAATTCATCCAGTTGTATTTATTTTTTCGTTGGAAGAATATAATTGAA
This sequence comes from Picea engelmannii, assembly GCA_009831015.1. Lineage (NCBI taxonomy): Eukaryota > Viridiplantae > Streptophyta > Pinopsida > Pinales > Pinaceae > Picea > Picea engelmannii. The sequence continues at coordinate 22,228 of ML790260.1, read as the reverse complement.
TTTTGATAGGTTCCCTTTGTCTTCTGTCTACATTTTTTTTCTCGCACCCTCTTCCAGTTCTACATATTCTTCCTCAAATTTCTCATATGTATTTAATGGTCCATGGGAGCCCCAATCCTAGTCCATTCATGGACATACGCCTTTAATTTTCTAAGATTGTAAAAGACTTACATCAATTTTTATAAATTCCACAGAACCGTTTTAGAGTTAGTTTCAATTATGTTTTGTAAGTCTGAGTTTTTAGTATAATATATTTGAAGTTGACTTATCAAACTCTTATTTTGATCTTAATAAGAAATACTCTTTCAAATTTATCTTGTGCATTGGACCATTTTCCCTTTTTATTTTGAATGTGATTAGAAATACCTAAAACTATGATGGATGTGAGAGTTTTTTTCATTTTCTGTAATTTATTCATTTCTAGAAAATGTGATACATTTAAGGTCCCTAGTCCATTTCTTAGGAACTCTTATATTTTATGCCATTTTTAAATTTTGTTGACCAATAAAAATTTGGGCTTTGCTTGTTGGCGCAATCCTATGTTTCAAAGAATTTTTTTTGAAAAACTTCATAGAAGAGTACCACCTCTTAAAAAATGAAAGCCAATTAAAATCCTCGTGAGGTTGTCGTTTCAGTATTAAGAGATTCAAACATCAACACAACTTTAATCTTGTTGTGTGTCTAATATTTTTTGCAACATAGGGGACAACCAAGGACCTATCACCGTCGTGTTCTGCACAACCATTAGTCCATTATGAGAGCCTATGTTATAGGTATCCAAGATTACTATAAACATCAATCAACGTATACCGTTCATGAAAATCCCATGGTACCATTATTAAATTACTAGAGAGTGTAAAACAAAGTTCAGAGTGGGATGAAACCTAGGAATATATCAATGGAGACACCAAATGATCTCTTTAGGATCATCAAAGGAAGGTGAGGGAACTACACTCAGTGGAGTTGCTACGTAAACTTGTAAGATAAGGGCTTCGAGAAAAAGTTTACCAAATATATTTTGTTTAGGAGAATGACTCAATACTCCCTGGAAATGGCACCAAGATGTTATCACATGATTTGTACTTGTACAAATCCTTCCACAAGTCCCCAAATCTTGCATAACAATGGAATATTCTACCAATGTAACCTTGAAACACACCCACTATGGAATAATAAATTTCTCTCCTTTTCTCGAGGGACAGAATCCCTGAAATCCTATGGGGGCTTATCATAGGCTAGCTCTTCCCATTTCCACCTCCATGTGATCATCGGTTATGACCACCAGCCAAACGACTAGGCGCCTTTTTCGCATTTCGTGACTCAATGATATAAACGAGTCGAGACTTTCGACTCTGCAAACCCCGAAATGTCAAAATGACGAACCCCAAAATGGCTGGCGAGTGACAAGCTCCATGCTTGGGTCTTGTCCACGTGACCCTGTTCCATGACCATGCACTAAATCGACAAAGCACTTACCAGCTTTTCACGATTTGGGGAATCGTGATGCGATGTCTCTTCCTTTCCCTTTCAAATCCCCAAAAATCCATAATCTCTGAAGTTCCCCTCCAAAGGGAGATCAATGGCTATAATCCTCCCCCGATCCAACGGTCCTGGCTGTATCGGGATTTCAAAAATCAGGAGTTCGAAATGAAAGAGAGTCAAGTCTTTTGACTCTCCAAACCCCGAAACCCAATACTCAAGTTCTTGTATGAGATCCAACGGCTCCCGACTTTTTGAATCCAACGGTGTGGATATTATCGGAGTTTCATGAACTAGGAGTTCAATATGCAACGACTCCAAAACTATTTTCACTCAAATCCCCGAATCCCAATATGGGGATTCGTGTAGGAGATCAATGATCCTTGAGGATTTGAATCCAATGGTCCATGGGATTTCAGAGCTTTCCCCGAAATCTAACCACTCACCACTCGTCTCCTCCGATGGATGATCTAGATCCTTTCAGGGCTCCTCCTTTTTTCCACAGAGCACATCGGGGTTTCATGACTCGCAATGACCAGGGTTCTTTCCCTTCGATTCCCCAAGTGCCAAAGCATCGAAATGCTTACCGATCGCCATGTGCCCTTATAAAAGGATGGTCCAGATACTCCCATGGACCTTGGGGATCTACGGTCCTAATTTCTTCGCTACTCACGAAGATAAAAAAAAAGGTTGAGGTATTTAATGCCCTCATTTCTTCCTCCAATCTAATGGTCACGACTAACCTTAGACCTTCCGATAGGATCTCGTCCGTCAATCGATACTTATCCACACTTTAAACTATTTCGGGGTTTCGGTTGTTGGGATTTCATGACTCGCGATGACCAGGGTTTTTTCCCTTTGATTCCCCGAGTGCCGAAATGCCGAAACACTTATCGACCGCCACGCTAATAATTCACGATTTCGCAAGTCAAGGTTTTGGGACTTGTGAGTGCAAGGGGACTCGCCCTTGGGTACTTCAGGTACCAAAATGCTGAAATGTTGGGATCTACGAGGACCATTCTTTCTCGCACAGGATGGCTAAGACTTGCGCCACCAAATCCTCCTTCAGGTTCTTGGTAAGCTTTCCAAGAAGGGTGTCTCTATGGGGAGATCTATCCAGGGTATTACCTGAGATGGATAAGGGTATAGATTTCCCAAGAACAGATTTGAAGTCTAAATTAGATCGGTATACATATATATAGCGATTTATAAAACATAAGCCATACGTAGTCTTTCCATTATAAGCATGTAACCACCATTTCTGGTCAAAACACCACACAGACAGTCTTATACTCAAACGATTCATAAATTGCATAGACTATGAGCATACATGTCAGCATATAAATTTCAAGATACAAGATATAACACTTATCAGAAAAACACCAGAGGTGATGCAACTACTAAGAGGGGTGCTCATTTCCACCCAACCATAGGCTCAACGACTCCCAATGGATTTACCACTAGCCACCCCCGAGCTAAGACCACGATGCTGCGAGATTGAGTCTTTGTTTTCCAATGACCGAGAACGAAGGTTAATCTCCTTCTTCTCTTCTATCACTCACTTTGTATTTTTCCAGAGTTCTCCTTTTTTTCTTTCCCTCGCGTCTGCCCCCTTGATCGCACACTCTTCCTGCCTTTTCTCTTTTCGACGAGGTTGCGTGTGGCATGATATTCCTCATGGTGGTCAAGTCTGAGGACTCTACGGATGGGTGGTTCACCCCCATCCCTCATTACTCATGAGGAGCCATTTACCTACCAACCTGGCGAGTCATTTAATTTGGGGCCAGCGAGCCACTCTTGATTCTCTGGGCTAGTGAAGTCCAAATACGGTATTGGTTTTGGTGGAAGTTAACGCCACCATTCCAAGTTCCATCCACCACCTTTCTCCAGCCATCGTGGTCTCTTTTTCATCACATCCCCTCTCAACAGTCCTGCAATATATATATATATATATATATATATATATATATATATATATATATATATTCATAATATTATTCACATTCATCGATCTTTTTCACAAGGTCCATTCAGATCACACTTTCACATTTCTGAGTTTTCCACAATACTTGGCCAGTATAGTTATTTTTACAGACTGGGGGAAACAGGGTGTTACACACCTTAGTAAGAACTTCCTTTGTTTTAGATATGGAAGAGTTCTGCAAAAAGGGAGGCTTCCCTAGTGACCTTAAGGGATTAAAGCATTGAGTATAGTAGCCAAGGCTACTACCCCCTCTCTTGATTACCTAAATATTGGTCTAGGTCAAGGTACTAGAAGATGCATGAAGCTACTTGAGTTCCTTCCTGGAACAAGAACACTTTGTATATATAGATAATTATTTCCAAGTCCAAACATGTAATTAACAACTCTTTAGACACTAAACAATAGAGATTGCTAATGGGTTTTTCAAATTTGAAGCGGTAAACTAATAATATAAAAAATATATAAATTTATAACAACAACAATAATAAGAGCTCATAATTTCAACAATTAACCATGAATATTAATCATGCATCACATATAACATTATTCAATTGTTTAACAAAAATTCTCAGTGAGTTATTCCACCTTTACAAGAATGTATGCAACAAAACAAAGTATTATCATGTGGTTGTAGCAAACTTTGTTAATAATAGTAAGTTATTGGACAAGTTTGTAAGTGTTAGTGTTTGTGAAATTAGTAGAGAGATTAAGAGAGTTGAAAGAGAGTGTTTGTTGATCAATTTCACCACAAGAGAGCTTTAAAACCAATGCCATTAAGGGTTATGGAGTCTTATAGCTACAATTGTAATTAAACATGGATATTGATCTAATTGCAACCAAGAGGTAGCACTCAAAATATAAGGTTCTAGCAAATTAGGGCCTTAGGTCTTGAATCTTGAGAATAATTTCTAGGGTGCAAGCACATTTGTCCCCTGGAAACCTTTTCTCCCTTCTTGTAGCTTCAACTAGGTCCAAATAAAACGTCTAGGGATAAAATCTGAAAGTGCTAGAACTTTAGGGCTTTAGGAGTCTAACCCTAGCAAGGGTTTCTTCACAAATTTTGGACAAAATTAATCTTGTGAGAGGAGAAATAACTTATGCTCATCTCTTAGTGTCTCACCAAGCAAGACGTCTAGCATGAAAAATAAAATTTACCATGAAACATTTATGGCATAATAATAAATTGGTAGAAAATTCACTTACTTCACCAAGAAACCATGAAATAAAAACCTGATTGCAGAAAATTCCCTCCAAAATCAGCAAAGAGCATCCACAATTGACCTTCCAAACATAGTGCATGACTATAGAAGAGATAGATATCCCAATAGGGTGAAAATTTCATAAGTAATATATTAGAAACGTGATGAAAATGTGATGATACAAAATGAAAATGAGGTTTTCCTTTTTATATGAGACAACCTCAACATGATTTGTCCACATAATTTGTTAATGGCATAAAAAGAGTGGGGCTCACCCCTAAATTTTCCTCTACATAATGTCAAAAATGAAATATATATCAAATAAAACCATAAAAGGGTGATGCCATTCCCTAGGAGGGTGACATAATGCTCAAATGATTGATGCCAAGTCTCAAGGAGTGAGATGTTAGGCCTTCCAATACCATGTGGTATGTTCCAATGTGAAAATGTGTGAAGCAAGAAGTCCCCTCATTTCAAATCATCTTTGAAACCACAAAATCCATCAAACCCTAGTGCCAAAAGGTGATTTCAATGCTATAATATGACGTCATACACATCCAGGTGCAAGATGAGTCAACTATTGTCCCCAAGTGATGCCAAGTTTCTTCCAAAGGTAACGTTCACAATCCTTTGTGCACATGAACTCCTAGGTTCTCTGCCCAAACTGTGCGCCTCTATCACATATATGTGGAATAACAACCAAAACTACTCAAACAAGCCCATATGTCCATCATCCAAGGTTCCAAGGATTTGAGAGCCATTGTTTGAGGGTGTTGATTCATTGCATGACTCACTGCTCTCCATCACATGTGCCAAGATCTTGTAATTAAGGCACAACCATGTCAGGGTCATTCAAAATAAAGCAGTGTATAAGACAAGGTAAACGAAAACTCAAAAGAAAAATTAGTCCTTAAAACGTGTAAAGTAAGATACAACTTAAGACATAAGACATGTAAGATAATTCACCTTAGTATCTTCTTCAAGCATCACATTGCTCAGGACCCCATGTGAGTTACCAAGTTTAAGTATGGGAGGGTCTTCATCCAACCCTATTGAGTGTGTCACCTAGATAGGAAATAAAATAACCCAGGTAGAAGGGATAGGTCCCGAGAGTGGCAAGGGAAATTAAAAACCCACCAAGAGTAAGTGTGAAAGTGATAGGGTTTAGAGATTACTTCATGGCTTATGGTATCCATTTCTATGAGCATCTTTGGAGAGGGACTGCTTGCTTGCTTGAGATACCCTTTCCTCGATAATTTTTTCATTTCAAAACACTTATTTTCCTTTTGATAACCAATTATCATTTGCAAGTCCCCTCCATAAGGTTGCAAGATCCATTCATTTACTTTTTACTGGGAAGTAGTCCTTTATAATTGGTGCATTCATTCTAGGGATGATTTTAAGGATGGAAATTTATTTTAAAACGTATGAACCTTGGCGAATATTACTAATCATTCATATGCCAACTATAAAATGTTTGGCGATATTTTTGTAAAAATATTCAAATTTCTAAGGATTTTATATAGTTTGTATAAATTTTTGGCAATTTCTAAGGTAAAATAATTTTATTCTAAAGAATTTGGGCAAATTGTTTTTAGAATATAGAATCTTTTTTTGGGAAAAACCTTGGAAAATTAGCCCAAGAGCAAAATTTATCCCCTAAAATCATCCCTGGTTCATTCACATCTGGATAGGGGCGATTACTATTAGAGGGGGTAGAGCTCAAGTTGTCCTGAGGATTTTAAGGTGGCATTTATAATTTATTAATAAAATATATATAAAGAATTTGTATGAACCTCTGGGTCTTTATCCCCTTCTTCTCATGAGAGAGTGGACCATAGCCGAAGTTTAGGATGTGTGAAAGGATTTAAGATGGAAGGTGTTAAGTATGAATGTGAAAAGAATGTTAGCCTTGGGAGGTTCCCTAAGAAGTACCCCTTTCTGTGGGTGTTGACAACACGGGACTAGGGCACAAAATTTGACCACCAAGGTGAAACAAGGAATCTGACACAATTTCTCGAACCAATGATCCTTTACCCGACTTCAACTAAATATCTTCATCCACATGCGCGATAAATTAAGTGTAACAACCCTAGTTAAATAACTAATTGTCAGAGTTAAATAATTGTTAAAGGTTTATTAAGTTTAATTAGCTGTCCTAATATATATTAGTTAAATAATGATTATTTATTAATAATATTAATTAATTAATTATTGTTTAATGTATATTAATTAATCGATTAATTAATTAATTAACTCATTAAATATTTGGGGAGTGAATTAAAGTCTAATAAATTTTAATTTATGAAAATAAAAACTTAATGTATTGAAGGAGGGTTGGCATTGAATGGAGGGATAAGGTGGTTGGCATTGAATGGAGGGACAAGGTGGTTGGAATTGAATGGAGAGGTGGTGAACGGACGAGGGGATATCAGGGGGCAAAGACATTCGAGAGGGGACTTTTGATTTTGGGGGGCAGGGAGAATTTTTGGAGAAGAGGAAGAGATTGTATTGGAGCATTTTTCCAGGTGAGGGATTGGGAAAACTATATTTTCTAGTTTTGGCTTGAGGAAGTTGTTGGACTGTTACAGGGGAGCATCAGTTGTTGGGATTTTTGGGCTCGGGGGCCAGGAATCCTCACAGAATCCTCGAGATAGGGAGTCAGATAAGCTCTGTTCCTAGCTGGCAGGGAGGAAAGATTTGGTTTTAGGCAGAGTTTGGGTAGAGCAGCGAGGACAGACGGAGTTGGGGAAACAACATCACTGAGAGGTATTTATGTCATTATCGATATGATGGTTCACTATTTTACTAAGCTGTGTATGTTTTTTTATATATATATGATTTGTATATCAGGTTGCTCAGTTATAATTTGCTTTGCTGAACCATGAACTGTTAGTTGTTAGCTTGTTGAATAAAGAATCATAAAAGAAGTTATAAATATCAAGGTTATGTATTATGTTAAATTAACTAATTCTAGGTTCTGTTAGATAGGACACTACACATGGTATCAGAGCCAAGTTTAAAAACTTGGACCAAGGACTACCCACCTACCCACACACCTTTGAGACCGAAAGTTAGACATGCATAACCATAATTTTAAACAACCTTTAAACAGTCCTTATTGAAGCCTGAAGCAGCCAGAAGGAACCCATAATTGACCCTTGTAACCCTTGAATAACCCTAAAACCACTAATAAAAATTATGAAATAGAATAAGATGTAGCAGGAAGGAGTCATGCAGTTATGTTCCATCCTCCCATCTCTGGTTTCAGCCACCAAACCACATGTTTACTTGTAAGAACCTTCATCTACAAAGGACAGAAAAGGACATCATAAAAGAAGCATTAGATGGGTCAAAATTTGTAATTAAAAAAAAACAACAACAAAGAAACAAACTTAATTTAAAAACAAAAGGTGTCATCCCTTGTAGCAGGGGACCCAAACCTCTGCTACATAGACTCGATCCCAATATGATGTAATCAACAATAGAAATTTAGGATCAATACAAACACAAACCTAGTACAAGCTTATAATAACCACTTTTAAGGCTAAATATAAGGCTCATTAAGAAGCCATTTAACATATAACTCTTTCCATTCTTCAAAGAAGTAAAAAATCAATAACATAGAATTATTCACCCCGATTCGAGTGGAAGCTAGCAGCCAATACCATAACACTGAGACCACGAGCCATATGGAAAGTCTCATCGCGGGTTTCCAAGCACCACAAGGCACCACTAGATCTCCTCTCAATGAATTTCATTAATGGGCATTGAAATCCCTTAATTGGGCTTGAGCTGGTTGGCATGGAGGCCCCTTCAAGTAGTGACTACAGCAACACCAGAGAAGCTTCTAACATGAAGAATCAACCCCATATATGGTTTTCCCCACTGATTCGTACTTCTGTTGTGATGTATTTTATGACAATCCGCTTCAATAATCGGATCTTGCTAGCGTGTGTCCTAAATTGGCATTCACGGTGCCATTATGGAAGACGTACGCGCCTACCCAGAGATAGGATAATGGTCGGTTTAAGGAATAGCAAGAGAAATGTTGACTCGACCATTAATTTTGGTCTCATAAGCTCTCACGGAGTTGGGACTTCTCATGGGTGCATCATCGACTCTTGTCTTTGTCTCTGTCAACGTTTTAAAGTTTCGTTCAGTCTCAGGTGGAGCTCGATGGACAGGCCCAGGCCTAGTTCCAATCTCCCGAGCTTATTTAGCATGCAAAATCATACAACACACAATACAGTGCCCAATTCAACACAATATACAAGCCCACGCGACCTGCAACCAGAACACACGGTAATATATATATATATATATATATATATATATATATATATATATATATATATATATATATAGTCACCATAACCAAGCGCAAGCGCCATCCTAGCGACCTGCAACCACAACCTGCAGAAAAAAAATAAAAAAATATATAGTCACCGTAACCAAGCACCAGGTGTATGCAAATACAGTGGGAGGGGGGCATGCAGGTGCTGAATGGGAAAACCCTTACCAACAATTCCTCTCCTCTGCATCAAGCCTAGTCTTCCGAGAGGGAGAGTGCAGAGAGGGGAGGCGGCCGAATGATAGGTGAAGAAAGGGTTGGGCACATAGAGTTTAGTGTTAAGATAGAGAGTCTGGGAGGTGTGTAGGGTTTTAAGCGGTGAGTGGATGGTGGGGGGGCACGTGGGCCTCATGCGAGGACCCACGATGCCCGTTTCGAATATAATTTTTTTTTATTGTTTCAATTTTATGTAATATTTTTAATTTATTTTAATTTTTAATTTATTATTATGTTTTTTTTATTATTATTGTTTTTTAAATTATTATTATATTTAAATATAAATTGTTTAAAATTAGTTGAATTAGAATGTTTACAATTTTTTTTTTATATATATTTAAATTTATGTTTAAAATACAATTTAAATTATATTTAAATTTAGGTTTAAACATACATAATTTAAGTTTTAATTATAAATTAATGTGATTAATAAATTAATGCGATTAATTAAAAGTGGTTAGTCAATTGAAATGGTTAATTAAATTTGTGGTTGATTATGTACTTAATGAATTAATCGCTAATAATAATACTAATTTTTAGGGATTAAATTGAATGTGTGGATTAAGATGAGTGAACTTAGGTTAAAGTTTAGTCGAGATTTTTAGTTCTTAATAATTAATCAACATTAGGTTGAAAATCACATTAATTAGATTTAAACAAAAACTTTAAGGACTTAGACCAAGATAAGAGGGAGGGGGGCTTCATGCGCACTAGGTAGGTAAGTTAGAGAAATTGGTGAGTATGGTACAGTGATAGCGTAGCTACTAGGCGAGAGGGTCAATAGTTTTCTTAGGAGACGCTTTAACCCTAACCTAGCCACCTCCCCTAAAGAGAGTAACGTCTGTTTACAGACAAAAAAAAAAAACTTACGCCTAACCCTGTTTTCTAGTTTAAGTTGCGCAAATGTGAAATGTCCTTGGACTCACTTGACCACTTTGGTTGATGCAGATTAAATTATACAGGATGGTTAGGAATCAAGGAAATCGAGGCAGAGGGGCATCATCGCAGGGACCGTCCGGGCCGCCACCACCATCGCCTGAACTAGCTCTCATATTGCGCTCTTTGGAGGCCATAAATGAGACTTTAAAGGGGCATCAACTAGAAGGGATCGAAGTGGAGCATCACTAGAAAACTACAGAAGATCAAACTTTCGGAGTTTGATGGGGGTAGTGCCAGTGAACGTGCATAAGCATGGTTGGAAGGCATGACAAGATGTTTTTCCTTAAGAGACTATGCATCCACTTCAAAGTTGAAGATAACAATTTTCCAGTTGAGACACAGTGCCTTGAGCTGGTGGGGCAACCTGGAAAGGCAACTGCATCTTACCCTAGACATTGTATCTTGGGAACTTTTCGAGGAGAGGTTTCGAAGGAAATATCTACCAGCTACTATGAGGAACAATAGGTGGGAGAATTTCATGCTCTAGTATAGGGAAACATGACCCTAGAAGAATATGAGATCAGGTTTATGGAATTGGTCAAATATGTTTCATACATGGATAATGACCAATGACAAGCAGAACACTTTGTCTATGGGTTAAACCCTAAGATAAGGGCTATGGTGCGGATGTGTAAACTGTCTTCAGTAGCAGAAGTAGTGGAAAATGCACGTTATGTGGAGGAACACATGAACTTAAATGGAGGTACGAGACTAACCTTTCTGCATCATCCTGGATTCATGGGGAAGGCCCCTAGGACATTTCCCAGGGGAGGGGGCTCAAGGCCACCTCCATATGGTAATATATTCACACCAAGGATAGTAGCCGTAGGGATTTCAATGGTAGCGAGTGCAACATCTCGTTCATCACCAATGACGCAGACAAGTCCACTGCCATCTCAGGGAGCATCTAGTAGGGGCAGGGGTTCCAGGGGAAGGAACTCATTTCAGAGACAGTCACAGAACAGTGCGCAGGTTCAATCTTGTGTTACCTGTTGGGGATGTGGAGGACCCCATTACCAGCGTGACTGCCCAGAGTTACAATCAGGATTTGTGCATAGAGAAGGAAAGGCCCCGATGGGAAAAGCAAGTGGCAACCACCAGATTTACGCAACGGTTAATAATCACCAGGCAGAACATCAATCCATGGTGGTGGAGTCATCAGGTACACTAAATCATATAAGTGTTAATATTTTATTTTATTTTTGTGCTACAGATAGTTTCATTTCACCATCTGCATTAGAAAAGAGTGGTTTGGCAGCCTATGAGCACGACGACTTTAAACAAGTCGAGATGGCTTCGGGGGAAAAACAAGCAGTAGGACCTAGCGTTGATAATTGTCTAATAGACCTGGGAGTGTGTATTACCAGGTTGAAGGTATACATCAATTCTCTCGGGACGTATGACCTAATCATTGGAATGGATTGGTTAGAATCTCATCGACCTTTGGTTGATTGTTTCACAAAAAGGGTGCTTTGTGTCGACAATGAAGGAAGACTAGTAGAGATCCACGGTGTACGGAGATGAGTGTCTCTATGATTTATCTCAACTATGAAGGTTAAACGGTGCATGAGGCAAGGGTGTCAACTGTATGTAGTGGAAGCAGTGAATGAAATGAAGGGACCCTCCTTGGATCAGTACCCGATATTGTCAAAATTTAAGGATGTTTTTTCGAATGAGTTACCAGGGTTACCTCCTGAGAGGGAGCTTGATTTTACTATTGAGATAAAACCTGATGTAGAACCAATTTCCAAGACTCTGTATCAGATGACAGTGCCAGAACTTTGTGAGTTGCAAATGCAGTTGAAAGAGCTACTGGAATTAGGGCTAATAAGGCCCATTGTCTCACCTTTGGGTGCACCAGTAATTTTTGTAAAGAAGAAAGATGGTTCCTTACGATTGTGTATAGATTACAGGGACTTAAACTGTGATACAGTGAAAAATAGGTACCCAATGCCGTGAATAGATGACCTCTTTGATCAAATGAAAGGAGCAACGGTATTCTCAAAAATTGATTTGCAATCAGGGTATCACCAGTTAAGAATTAAGGAAGGTGATATTTCTAAAACTATCTTTCAAATTCGGTTTGGACATTACGAGTTTGTTGTAGTACCTTTCAGATTGACCAATGCGCCAGTAGTATTCATGAGCCTCATGAATGGAGTATTCCGGAAGTACTTAGACCGTTTTGTACAAGTCTTTCTAGACGACATCCTCATCTATTCCAAGAATGAAAGAGAACATGAGGAACACTTGCGAGTGGTGTTATCCTGCCTTGGAGAGAAAAAATTGTATGGGAAGTTTTCGAAGTGTTCCTTCTTCCAGAAAGAAATCCATATTTAGGTCATACCATTTCTGGTGAAGGAATCTCTATGGACCTAGAAAAGGTAAAGGCCATTATGGAATGGCCAGTGTCGAAAAATGCCCATGAGGTAAGAAGCTTCATGGGGATAGCAGGGTATTATCAGAGATTTGTGGAGGGATTCTCTAAAATAGCGAAACCCATCACCACTTTGCAGCGCAAGGGGGTCAGGTATGACTAGACAAAATAATGTAATAGTGCATTCATCGAACTTAATAGATTACTAACTAGGGTGCCAATTCTGTGAGTGCCAAATATGGAAAAGGACTTGATGGTTTGTACAGATGCCTCGAAGCAAGGGTTGGGGGCCGTGCTAATGCAGGATGGAGGAGTGATAGCTTATGCGTCAAGGAAGTTGAAGAAACATGAAGAGATTTATGCTACTCATGATTTAGAGTTGGAAATTGTAATGCTAGCTCTAAAACTTTGGAGGCACTATCTTGTGGGGCGAAACTTTGAGCTCAAAACAGACCATCAAAGGGATCTGAATGCCAGGAAAAGGCGATGGAGTTTATGAGTGAGTACGATTTTGGTATTTCATACATCAAAGGAAAGGAAAATGTGATCGCAGATGCCGTGAGTAGAAGACCACGTGTCTTCTCCTTGGTACCTTTAAAAGTCAATCTGAGGGAATGTGTGTTGACGCAACTCCATGGAGACAGTTGGTATTTAAAAGTTACTTCAAATCTCCAGAGTGGGAGGTAATTAGATCCAAAGTATGAAGGATATAGACTGGAAGAAGATGAACTGTTAAGATATCGACGACGGATGTACGTCCCCGATGGTGGGGATATTCGAAGCATCATACTGAAGGAAGCCCATAGAGCACTTTATTGTGCACATCTGGGTGTGTAGAAGATGTACACAGACATGAGGAAGCTCTTCTTCTGGGTAGGCATGAAGCGCGATGTAGTCCATTTCATCAGCAAGTGCCTAGAGTGTCAACAAGTGAAATCCGACCACCACCACCCAACAGGCCTCCTACAACCACATGATTTTCCTATGTCCATGTGGGAATTCATCTCTATGGATTTTGTTGTGGGGTTGTTGCTCACATCTCATATACGCAATGCCATTCTTGTGATAGTTGATAAGTTAACCAAGAGTGCTCATTTTATTCTGGTTAGAGACACTTACGATGTCACTGATGTGGCACACGTGTTTGTAAGTGAGGTCATCTGTTCACATGGGATACCTAAGAAGATCATTTTAGATAGGGACTCCAGATTCACTTCTAGGTTTTGGATAATTTTGCAGTCAGCGTTGGGGACTTAGTTGAACCTAAGTATATCTTATCATCAAGAAATATATGGGAAAACTGAGAGAGTAAATCAAGTCATGGAAGACATGCTTAGGATGTACGTCATGGATAATCAAACCCATTGGGAGAAGTACCTACCTTTGGTAGAGTTCGCCTACAATAACAGTTTTCATAGATCCATCAGAATGCCACCCTACGAAGCTTTGTATGGAAGGCCATGCAGAACGTTGTTGAGTTGGGATAGATTAGAAGACCGAGTAATAGTTGGGCTAGAATTGATTCAAGAGATGGAGGACAGGTGATTCAGATTAGGCAGAGACTAAAGGAAGCACGGGATAGAAACAAAAGTTATGCAGATGCACACAGGACTGATCAAAGTTATAAAGTAGGAGATCAGGTTTTCATTCATATTAGGCCTAATAAGAGTACCATACGGTTTGGGAAGGGAACAAAGTTGTCACCTCGATTTATAGGACCATTCAGAATCCAGGAGAAAATTGGACCCGTTGCCTATCGTCTCATACTGCCACCCCACTTGCATAAAACTCATAATGTTTTTCATGTATCTGTTCTACGTCATTATGTTGCTGATAAATCACATAAACTAAATTGGAAGGAATTGCAGGTATCGGATGCGGGAACCCTCATGGTAGAATCGTTACGCATATTGGACCACAGAGTCCAATAACTCAGGAACCATCTGGTAGACCAAGTTAAGGTCCAGTGGGACAAGTATGGTCCAATATCTGCTACTTGGGAAGATGCAGAGACGTTACGACAAGATTTTCCCTCACTTTTTTGACCACCTTGAGGATATGTTTCTCGAAGGTTGGGTGTATGTAACACCACCTTATGACTTAGAGAGCCAGGATTACCTGAGGCCTAAACACCTTTATTTTTTGTTCACAGTGAAACTATTAAATGATACACTTGAACTTTTAAGACATATGAACCTTTATGAATTTTTAAATGTTATTAATGATGATGGATATGATGCGATATATTGTGAGAATGTAAATTTTATGAATGATTAAATGCTATTTGAATGATGTTGGATATGATGCGATCTACTATATGAATGTAAATTCTATGAATGTTTAATTGTTATTGATGATGATGTACATGATACGATATATTGTGTGAATGAGAATCCTATGAAGGTTTAAATGTTATTTAAATGATGTTGGATATGATGCAATCTATTATGTAAATGATAATTCTATGAATGGGTAACGTTGATTGAATTATGGGATATTATGAGATCTATTTCTAACTTGATAACTTTGATGTTAAAGTTGTTGGTACGGGGATACCGAATTGATATTTTAGTTGTATGCAATTACATGTTAATAATGCATAGATGCATATGAGTTTGTATTACAGACTAATATGCAGGTCATTAGGCTACGAAATAGCCAAGGGATAATCATAATGAAAGTGGATGTCGTGACCACTAACCAATAAACAATATGGTATGAATCTTCGTATGTGAAATTATATTGGATTGGATGCATTGCTATGATATGTGGACCAGTGCAGGATTTCAGGTGGTGAGACTGCCCAAAACTGAATAAATGATGACAAAACTCCCAACGACACGGTGCCACTGTATATTCCATTGTAGGGTGTGGACCCTAGTCCTGTTAGGAGGGGTGGAGGAATTTCCCACCGTGTATCCTCCAAAACCTGAAGTCATGGGAGGATGGTATTAGCTCATGCTCCCCTAGACGTGTGATGATGACTGTCAGTTGCCTGTTGGGGAATCTTGGTCAAGATAGTGACACTTCCTCTTATGGGTTCTATTTGGAGTTAGGTCAATATAGTTGACGCTCCAAGATAGTCCAGTAGAGGAAGGATAGGAATGAAGATGGAAGCAATTTAGGGAGGAAGGATGACTAGAAATAGTTGAGAGTGTATGGAGATTTGTCTTTTGGTGGAATTTATTGTTTTTTCCTTCTGAAAAGAAAATGGGTATATATGAATATTCATAATTATGTAACTAAACTACAATTGTCTAAATAACATTGTTAAGCTAGATAATTGTAACTAAAGGATTTCCAAAACATTTGAATGATTTATTGTCTTTTATAAAATGAATAGTCTTGTTGAATGGATTGGATGCATATGGAAATTACCATAGAGATGATAGTTATTGTTATTAGTACATGTATGAGACTTGTATGTACTAGCTACACATGCATTTCTTGCACATGTACACTAGTATGTATGAGTTGTCTTGGCTCACTTACTAATAATGTCGGTTATTTGTTATGAATGTGTGAACCATGTTTCTTTTCCCTTGTATCATAAAATAGTTTAACTTCGGGATGAAGTTTCCTGATGGGTGGGTGTATTTAACAACCCTACTTAAACAACTAATTGTCATAGTTAAATAATTGTTAAAGGTTTATTAAGTTTAATTAACTGTCCTAATGTATATTAGTTAAATAATGATTATTTATTAATAATATTAATTAATTATTGTTTAATGTATATTAATTAATCGATTAATTAATTAATTAACTCATTAAATAATTGGGGAGTGAATTAAAGTCTAATAAATTTTAATTTATGAAAATAAAAACTTAATGTATTGAAGGAGGGTTGGCATTGAATGGAGGGAGAAGGTGGTTGGCATTGAATGGAGAGGTGGTGAACAGATGGGGGGATATGAGGGGGCAAAAACATTCGAGAGAGGACCTTTGATTTTGGGGGGCAGGGAGAATTTCTGGAGAAGAGGAGGAGATTATATTGGAGCATTTTTTGAGGGGAGGGATTGGGAAAACTGTATTTTCTGGTTTTGGCTTGAGGAAGTTGTTGGACTGTTACAGGGGAGCATCGGTTGCTGGGAGTTTTGGGCTCGAGGGCCAGGAATCCTCATGGAATCCTGGAGCTAGGGACCCAAATAGGCTCTGTTCCTAGCTGGCAGGGAGGAAAGATTCGGTTTTGGGCAGAGTTTGGGCAGAGCAGCAAGGACAGACGAAGTTGGGGAAACAACATCACTAAGAGGTATTTATGTCATTATCAATATGACAGTTCACTATTTTACTAAGCTATGTATGTTTATATATATATATATATATGTGTGTGTGTGTGTGTGTGTGTGTGTGTGTGTGTGTGTGTGTGTGTGTGTGTGTGTGAATATGATTTGTATATCAAGTTGCTCAGTTATAATTTTCTTTGCTGAACCATGAACTGCTAATTGTTAGCTTGTTGAATAAAGAATCATAAAAGAAGTTATAAATATCAAGGTTATGTATTATGTTAAATTAACTAATTCTAGGTTCTGTTAGATAGGACACTACATTAAGAACAAAAAATTGTATGAAATAAGGACTAGCATACCTCATGGTGACAATGGATTAACATATCCCATGCTCTGGGTTGCTTGGATGTGATGATCTTTGGTTTATACAGTTGGTAGACAAATGAGGGGGGTTGTTGAGATTCCATCTGTAGACATGTTGATCATCATCGTCTTGGTGTAGATCATGTTCTCCATTGCGGGCCACGAAACATGATCTCTTCCAGTTACCCATATGCATGGGGGGTAACAAGGTGCAAACTTTCCTCAGTTTTTTCACTCTAAAAAAGGTTTGCACCTGTAGAGACTTGATCTCTCTAAAAGAATGATAGATCCAAATTTAAGATAGATCTACACTGGCTAGACATGCGATTGAAATTCATTCTCTCCCTAAGAACATCACCTTGCTTTTTTGGCCCATATCAATGTCTCATATGCTATTGACGGACTTGACAAAGGTTGCATTAGATTGTTGGAGATACTAAAACAACTGAGCGGGGGGGGGGGGTTGAATCAGTTGTTTATGAGCTTAAACAATTTTATAACTTTTGAAAATTATTAATCTTCCTTCAAGTGATCATCAACAATATACAACATATGTACATTAAAAGTAAAAACCATC
>ML790259.1:158727-223458 GCA_009831015.1 Picea engelmannii | reverse complement strand
ATCACGACACCATTAAAAGTTTCAGAATGAAAACAAATGGGCTTACCATGTTGTAACAAGACTGCTCCCATTGCATAATTGCTTGCATCAGTTTGGATTTCAAAAGATTTCCTCAAATTCGGAAGTGCAAGAACTGGGGCTGAACTAATTCTCTCCTTCAAAGTATCAAAATCCTTTTGTTGCTTGCCTCCCCATTGAAAAACTTGCTTGACACTTGTCACTGCATGTAATGGAGTTGCAATGGAAGAAAAGTTAGCAATAAACTTTCTCCAATATTGGGCTACTCCCAAAAAACTTCTTACCTCTATCACATTGTTGGGCTTGGGCCATTCCAATATGACTTTGACCTTGGAGGGATCAATTTTCAATTAGCCTCCACCAACAATATGCCCCAAGTAGATAAGTGAAGTTTTCCCAAATTCACATTTAGACATCTTCAAAAACAACTTTTCTTTTCTCAAAACATCTAAAACTTGCTTCACATGCTTAACATGCTCTTCACGAGTTTTGCTAAAAATCAAAATGTCATCCAAGTAGACAATAACACAACCATCAAGAAAAGGCCTTAAGACATCATTCATAACTCTCATGAATGTAGCAGGAGCATTGCAAAGTCCAAAAGGCATTACCATCCACTCAAACAAACCTTGCTTTGTTTTGAAAGTTGTCTTCCATGTGTCTCCTTCGGCAATCCTAATCTGATGATATCCGCTTTTCAAATCCAACTTAGTAAAATACTTAGCATCTTTCAATTGATCAAGCAAATCATCAATTCTAGGAAGAGGATAGAAATTCTTTACCGTAATCTTGTTCAAGGCCCTGAAATCAACACACATACGCCATGTACCATCTTTCTTTGGCACTAACACAATTGGAGATCCACATGGTGATGTTCTTGGCACGATGACCCCTTTGTCAAGCAACTCTTGAATTTGTTTTTTGATTTCAGCATTCTCCATGACTTACATCCTGTACATACCAATGTTTGGAAGAGGACAATCTTGTTGCAATTGTATTTCATGTCAGATACCCCTTCTTGGAGGTAATCCCTTTGGTTCCTGAAACATCTCATCATATTGATTAATAACCTCATATAGATCAGATTTCAACTTTGCATCACAACCTCGAAAAACTTCATTTTCAATATCATCTTTGGGTTTAATCATCAAAAGAACAAAATTCTTGCTAGCATTGACTAATCTCTTCATTTGTCCTACATTTAAAAGTGACAAATTCATCTTCTTTGTATGAGCTCTAACAATGTACTCAACTCCATTTTTAAACAAGTGATACTTATTCTCATGACGATGAAAAATGGCTTTTCTATCATATAAGTATGGGCTTCCCAAAACAATACCATAGATATCCAAAGGAATAACATCAAGCTCTACCTCATCTATAAAATTTGCAGTGATGGCAAACCTAGGTTTACACCTTCATGTCACCTGCAATTTAGCATTATCACATATCGAACCAAGAGGGTATGGTTTAGGATGTGGAATTGTTTCCAATTTCAATTTCTTGACAGTGTCTTCAGATATAAGGTTTGCTTGAGATCCAGTATCAACAAGAGTATATATCTATGTATGCTTTGAAACAACCCTTATGTGAAAAAGTTCTATTCTTTCTTTTTCTTGTCGAGTTTCATTGAGATTATTGTTACTTGAAGAACTAGTACTTGCAATAGAACCCTTACCTTGATAACCCATGGCTGTAATATTTGTTTCATCACCCGAATCAGAACCTAAATCATGTTGTATGGTTGCAGCAGTCTTTGACATCCCTTTGTTTCCAAACTTTTTGGGTCTTCTTTCAGGATGAAGTTTCCAACAATGGTCTTCATCATGGCCATCTTTTGAACAATGTTTGCATGTAAATTTTTCTCCCTCTTTCTTAATAGCGGCATTATTTTTTCCATTGCCCTTGAACTACCTCTTTCCTTTATCTCCATGATTTAAAGGCTTCTTGTTACCCTCATGAGTTTCATTCCTTCCTCTGGCTTCCAAATGAGTTGCCTGGACACAAACTTCATCTAGATTTGAAGGGTTAAACATGAGTATTGCATGTCTCAAGTAACTATGTAAATCTCCAATGTATTTGAGTAAAGTTCCTTGAGAAAACAAATATACTCCCAAAACCAAATCTCTTCTCCTAAATTCTTGAGTAAAGCTTTGCACATTTTTCCCTTTAGCTTGTCTAAAATTTTGCCAATCCATAGTATCTTTTTGCATATATGCCAATGGGTAAAATTGTTTTTTAATTGCAACAATAAAATCATTCCAAGAGGTTAAAATTTTACCATGTTTCTTCATGTCCTCTTGAGTCTTGGCTTCCCACCAAATGAGTTTTGCACTATCCAATCTTAAAGAAGCAAGCTGAATCTTAGTTTCATCATCTTGAATTTTTTGTATCCTACAATACACCTCAATCTGACGAATCCAGTTATCTAATTTCTCAGTATTTACCTCTCCATTGTACATTGGCAATTCAAATTTAATATCAAGCTTTAACAAAGGAATTTGTGGAGGAGTTTTACCATGTCCCTTTGGAGAATTTGGAAGAGGTTGTGAACTGGTAGAAGAAGAATAAGATGGAGGTGAGGGTGGTGGAGAAGCACCATTCCCTCCATTTCCATTTGGAGTTTTATCACCATTGTCTCCCTTGTTCTTTGAAGGGTTGGAGCCTTCACCTTGAAACCTTGTATTCCTTTCTTCCATCAAGACTTTCATCATTTCTCTCATTTCCATGAAAACCTTTCTAAGATCTTCATCTTCTGTAGGAATATTTTCACGACTCTCTTCATGAGCCATACTTGGTGAATGCCTCCTTGAAGCTTGAGGTGATGATATAATTTTTCTTCTTGAAGGATGAGAACTTGGCTCTACAAGTTGACATTCTCCTCTTGTGAGTTTCAAACTTGTGAGCATCAGAAAACAAAACACTTGCAAATAATCAATCCTTCAAAAACCTAAGCTTTGATACCAACTTGATCTAAAAATGATAAAGGCTTGTATTCTTGAAAATATTTGCAAGATTTAATTCAAGTGTTCTTATGCAAAAGGATCAATTTGCAAACACAATTTTTATAGAAATTACACATTCAAGATGCATATAATAAGAAGAAAATAATAGTGAATAGTAAACACATAACACAACAAATGATAAAGGAGTTCACCCCTCTCTTGGGCTACATCTCCTGGTCCAACTTCCAATGGATATTTTATATTATTTTCTCAAAGTGTTAAAATATGTGCTTTTCAATGCACAAAATGCCAAATAGATGGATCCAATGGCTTCATAACATCCAAAAACCCCTAGCTGGGCTTTTTTGGCACCTGATTTGGCCAAAAATTGAAGAAGATAGGCTTCCTGGAAGTTCCCCTTCAAATTGGTTGTCTCTGGATCAACAAATTTCACCTCTGTGTATCCAACCTAGCACACACACTCATTTATGTGCTAAAACCTAGCATCGGTCGCATAACCAAAAACCGTGCAAATTGTAGGATGGTTAGGGAACCTAGCCCATAACCCCCAAACCGTGGACATATGGGTCATATGACCACACGCATCAAAGACTGGGGCTAAACTCCAAACCATATGGTTAAGCACCAAGTGTCGGCGCACGGTTTTTAAACCGTTGGCAATGTAAACTCCCGCGCAATAACCGTCGGTCAAATATATTGTTAACATAACCACGCGTGGTATGGTCACATGGCCATCCACATGTGATTACGGGATAACCATTTGAATTGCATGGATATGGTGGTGGTTATATGGTCGTTATATGTGATCGGGGGTCGGGGCTTAGCCCCAACCCAGACTGCACCCCAAATCAAAACAAATGCAATTCAAATAAATTTAAATTCATATAGTAGTTAAGAACCAATGGTGGGTATAACGGTTGGGCGGCCCTTCCCAAAGCTCTTCCCCTGCCCGAAGGTCGCAAGGTCGAGTCTTGCCGACTACACAAGTTTTATCCAATGCCCAAGTGACACGTGGCAACCCTTGCTTGGGCCACGTGTCACCAATCCATTCGCCACCAAGATGCCACGTGTCAAGAAATGATTCAACCGTCCAATTTTCTGCCAACTCAGCCCTGCCATGTCAGCGTACGGCCCTACCATGTCATCGTATGGCCCTGCCACGTTAGCATCTGTACGGATTGTATAGTCAGCAAATTGTTTTTTGCATGTTTGACGATTTCAACAGAACACGATATCTTACTCATCTAACGTCCATTTGAACCCGAACGAGTTGTGTTGGGTTTGTGACGATGAGGCCTACGCACCCGTTCAATTTAAAGTGATTCTGAGCACTTTGAATTTTGAGCAAATTTTGATCCCCTGGATCATCCCAAGTACCCCGCAAGAAGAGTGTGACCAGTGAGAAATAACTACCCGGGGTACAGTAGAAAGGATTAAAGAAATCACTGAAGAATGTAAACAACTAAGTACCAGAAGTGTGTAGATACATGAGAACCTGACCGAGAACTCGGAATTGCATAAACTGGGGTCGCATCTCTAGGAGGCGAAGCAGCATGCAGATAGACTTCAGATACAGTTGAAGGCCCTATCAACCATAGAGAAAATGAAGTGATCCCATGAGTAATGCGTCGCACAATAGCAGATCCACATGATCTAGAGCAAGTTCATGGAAGTGATGCAGCAACTTCAACCTTTGCAGGATAAGGCATGTCAATTGTTTTTAAATATTTAGAACTAAGGGACAGAGCTACAACAGGTCATGATTACAGCAGAGCAATGCCTAGAAGGACCAGTCAATAACGCACTCATCCAAGAGTTCACCGAGCAGGAGGAAATCACAAAGCAATAGGTCGAAGCATCTTGAGCCAAACTCGAGGTGCTTGAAGTAGAATTGGCCAGACCTCAGTGACTCAGGATGGGTCACAGGTGAGTGTTGGGGGCTTGTTGGCTCTTGACAAAGTTCTGAGGAATACTTGATCATATTTGACCATTTTTGGTACTCTGACATCCAGTCGGAGAAGGAGCGCATGGCGAAGATGATATCATGGGATCTTCACCCCATTTTAGGGATTTTTGGGCTTTTGGGGCTTTTTGGGAATATTGTAATGGCAAACGGATATCGACCCTTATTTAGGCCTTTTGTATGTATAAATAGAAGGGTAGGCAATGTAATAAAAGAGATGTGTGTGTCATCTATGTGATGTAAATTGAATGGATTAGTGGATAAAGTAGATCTATGTTATCAGATGTTTTTGTGACTGTAAGAGATTTGTGCCTACTGTAAGTATTGTAAGTGTTGAGTGCATGGGTTAGGGAAGGACTTAGTGCTTGGATCTATCCAAGGAAAGAGGATCTAGCAAGCTGCAAAAATATCTTGTCCTAGGAAAGGTAGGATCTTGAAGGCTTTTTGTTGTAACTTGGTTTACAGAAGATAATAACAAAAGAAGACTTTGTGGACGTAGCCCCAGGGTGGGGGTGAACCACGATAACTCTGTGTATTGTGTTGATGTGTTTGTCTCTCTCTTGCTAAGTGCTTTGATATGTTTAGATATATCTATTGATGATTTTTGCGTATGAGATATGAGATATGAATGCATGCTAGATATGATATATAAGATGCTAAGTGCTTAATCTATTAGGTATAACCCGTTTATCGTTGCTAAGTGTCGTATCTGAGTAATTACTGTGGTGCTCTATGCTTTCTGCGAAGTGTATTAATGAATGTATGTTAAGGAATAAGTGATGCTAAGTGCATTGTAAGAAATATAATCACAGATCTGTGTCCCAACTAAGGTTGCAGACACCTGAGTCTTGTAACCACCCCTGCCTCTACCTCAGGTGAGACTACATATGCTTTGCAGGTGTTGCCGAAAGGGATAATAGCTAGGGTTTTTTTTGTATGCTCTTGAACGTTGAACCCTGGGTCTGCCCCTGTGCCAACATGAATCCACCTTTATCCTCCAAGTTTATACCCAGAGGAATTTAGTTTCATTCCTTGGGTAACCCCCAACCCGAACCCACTCTGGCTAGGGGAAGTTTTTATAATCCTCATCAGAACATTCCTACTATAATGGTGCCCAACCAACCTTTTATGAATCAGTCTGGAGGAGGGTCTTATAATCCCGGACAGGGCCATGGTGCTTAGTAGAACCCTAGATGGGTTTTGATTCCCCAACCACAATATTTCCAGGGAGAGATGCCACAACCCTGTCTCCCTTTTCTGGCCATGCTCAATCTTCCAGACTTGTCTAAGTTGATGACCGATCATGTGTGTCATGATACTACATGGCCCCCGGTTCCCACCAAGCTTCCTTCGAATATTCCAAAATTAGAAGGAAAGAATGGTGAAGATCCTGGTGATCCTGTTACTACTTTTCACCTTTGGTGCTCTTTGAATTCCCTTAACGATGATTCTATTTAGTTAAGATTGTTTCAACGCACCCTCACATGGGTTTCCGTGAAATGGTATATAAAGCTACCTAGGGGGCATACATAACCTTTATTCAGATGGTATTAGTCTTCTTCTGGTATTAGTCTATCGAAATTATGCCAGGACAAATCCATTGATATCTCGGATCACATCCATGAGTGGCGTAGATGGAAGAGGTTGATCAAGACCTGCATACCCCCAAACTTTCTGCTAGAGGGGTTCCTTAAGTATCTACAACCTTATATTTCAAAGGATGTTTCTACATCCGGGTTTACATATGAGGAAGAGGCGATATTAAAATCCCAGTAGTTAGATATTACATATTCTCAGTCTGGGATGTTATACAAGATTCTTCCATATGCACTGAGGTCGAATTATGACCCTAGACAAAATCCCGAGCCTCATGCCGGTGGAATTGTAGGCTCCGCCAATGTGAAATAAAGAGACTCGGTGACAAGCCATTTGAAAGAGTTGTCTCTAAACTAGTATGTAGGAGGGTCAAATTCATCTATGTCTTCCAATCCCACTCAGTCGATGGATGTACATTCCATGCAATCATCGACCAACCCAAATGGTAACCAGCAACTAGGCGGGAATAAGAAGAAAGGACGTAATAATAATCATAAGGGTGGGAAGAATGATAATAAACTCAAGGAGAATGGTAATAATGAGAAGACAAATAATAATGTTGGTGAGGGAAAGAAAGAAAGGAGGAAGGTGAAATTTCCCTATAATCTTTGTACAAATGATCACCTTACCCATTTATGCCCCAAACTTGCAGAAATTGTGAGGCTTTTATCTCTATCACCAGTCGTGTTTACGAATCCTTTTCCACATAACCAACACATGGCCTCGATCTCCTCGAATTCCAGAAATGTGGCGAGTGGGAGTCAAAACCCATCGACACAAGATGGTGATTTTTTATGCATCAATATGGTCAAATCTGAGGTTAATGTAGCCACTCGATCTCGCGATTATAGTTATCCACAAACTGTACTTGGTCTAGAGTCTCCTCCTCCTCCAGAGACACCTTTACATATTGAAAAACCAGAGTCTTCGCCTCATATTCTTAAAGGAGTACTCAAGCGCTCTACCCACAATCCTAATACTAAAACCGCCCAAAATTACTATATTGTTGAGGACCTGGTTCAAACCCCTTGTGCGATGTCATCTCTAGAGGTACTCCAAACATGTCCTTCACAGAGGAATTCCTTGCTATCTACATTAGGAGCTCTAGATCCTAGTGGCTCAAAAGTTATCAAGTTTGACATCACAGATGTGAATCCTCGCTTGCCTTACCATGTGGCATTCCAAATCCACGTGGATTACTTGAAATATACCATCAAGCATATTGTTTTCGATGAAGGATTTGCAACATGTGTGATGTCCCTGGTCTGTTGGAAATCCCTTGTCTCTTTGACTCTTTCTTAGTCTCCAACCAAGTTGACTTCTTTTGACGGTCGTTCCTTCCGCCCTCAAGGTATTCTTCCTGCCTTTCCAGTCCAGTTAGGTGGTAATACTGTAGAGGTGGATGTTGAGGTGGTTGATGCACCCATCGATTATAACTTGTTACTAGGACGCAATTGGACTTATGTTATGACTGCAATCGTATCATCTGTCTTTCGTACTCTTTGTTTTCCTCAGAATGGGAAGATCATGACGATCGATCAATTATCCTTTGTGTATGCTATCCCCAGTGAATATGTTGGACCATCAATCCTTGTGGTGGAAATTGCTTAGCCAGAAACTAAGAACATCGATGTTGGAATGTATTCATCCCTTATGGGTACCTTGAACTTCATGGCAACGATTCACCATATTTACGCCATGTCCAGTAGGCTTGTTTCGTCAAAGAGGTTCGTTCCTTTCCACACTTCCTACTTTAATGATCCTTGGAACCTACCTTCCTTGACCGCATATTGTGAAGGTCAGTCACATACTAGAATGGCCATGCCACTATCGGTAGCAGAGATAGTGTATCAAGTTGTTCTTGACTCTTCCACCAATATGGATCCTATTACCTCGAAAACATACAAGGAGGATCCTGTTCTAGAGACCGTGTGGGCCGCTTCATCGTCTTGTTCACATGACTGCCTTGATGAGAATTTACCTTCAAATGAAGCTATTTTAGAGGCCATGAATGGTGCTGACAAACCTTGGGATGATATGCATCATCGCTCTTATTTTCTCCAAGAGATTGCTAGAATCGAACAAGATGACTTTAGATCTACTTTGAGCGAGATAGTCGGTCACGTCATGGTTCCACTTGATCCACACTACATTTATGTCAAAGGAAACATGGTGAGTATATCACCTACCATCACGACCGATATCTCTTATATCCATGGAAATATTGAAAATGTATACATCAGTGCAGATCGTTCACCATAAGAAATTTTGATCTACACCGAACTCTTCAAGGAATTACAAGATGTATTCGCTTGGTCGTATGAAGAGATGTCAGGAATAGACCCTATAATTGTTGAACATGAGATTAAAACTTACCTGAATGCTAAGTCTGTTCGAAAACATCTTAGAGCTATCAATCCCTATAAGGCCCCTACTATTAAGGCAGAGGTAGAGAAACTGCTTAATGTTGGCTTTATCTACCCAATTCCCTTGAGTGACTGGGTATCCAATCCCATTCCTGTGAATAAGAAGCAGGGAACAATCCATGTATGCATGGATTTTCTTGATGTGAACAAGGTCTATCCTAAGGAAAATGTCTCGACACCTTTCATCGATCATATTCTCGACGAGTCTACGTGGATCAAAGTTTTTTCTTTCATGGACGGATTTTCAGGGTATAA
Source organism: Picea engelmannii (assembly GCA_009831015.1). Taxonomy (NCBI): domain Eukaryota; kingdom Viridiplantae; phylum Streptophyta; class Pinopsida; order Pinales; family Pinaceae; genus Picea; species Picea engelmannii. The sequence goes on along the minus strand of ML790259.1, from coordinate 214,234 downwards.
TCAAATTCAGATTAAACCTAAGGAATAACATAAGATGACATTTATTTTCCCTTGGGGTACTTTCACATACCAAAAGATTCCTTTCGGCCTTAAAAACATCGGAGAAACCTTCCAACGTGTTATGACCTTCGCATTTCACGATCTCAACCATATAGTCGAAGCCTATATTGATGATCTTGATGCTCACTCCCGTAAGTGTAGTGTCCATTTTAATTTAACATCCCTTAATTACATAAACTGTAATGGTAATATCTACTTGATTCATAAAATTCAATAATTCCTTTTAATTGAGCACATACGCATTTTAAATTGATCAATGAATAATAAAATTTTATAACAGAATAAAAACAAATACATAATTTTAAATACATGGGTCTGATGCTAACCCTCTGTTTGTCCGCTTGTCCTTTTGACCTTTGTTGAACTGTGTAAACACTGCCCAAACCTTGTTCCACCCTACCAACTAGGACAACTTCCTAGCTCCAGGATATCATATGGATATCCTGGCCCCCATGTCCAAAACCTCCAGCAAACCGGTGCCCCTGTACTAAACCTTCCCGACTCCAGAACTCAACTCTCCTCTCTGCAAATCCAAGAGAGCCCCCAAAGAAAAAAAATAATCCCGTAGAATCCTCCCCTTCATTACTTTCCTTATCCATTTATTAATTATCTTATCATTTCGTAGTTAATGCCCCTTATCCCATTATTCATGTTCCTTATCCCCTTTATTTATTATCTTACCTTATATTTAATGTCCTATCCCTTCCCGAATACGTAAGCTTTAATTTAACAATATAATTATTAACCCCCTTTAATTCTTTACTTAATTAATTAATCAGTTAATTAATAATTAATTAATCCTTGTCAATCATGAACAAGTAATTAATAATAATTAATTAGTTAAAGTTATTTAAGAAATAATTATTGTTTAGCTAACTTTTAGGACAATTAGATTATTAAATTAATTATAATTAATAATCCTATACATCTATTTAAGCAGGGTCATTACATACACCCCCCCTTCAGGAAAATTCGTCCTGAAGTTAAGCTATCTTATGGTACAAAGGAAAAGAAACATGGTTCACACATTCATAACAAGTAACCGACATTATCAGTAAGTAAGTCAAGAAAACTCATGCATACTAGTGTATATCTACAAGAAATGCATGTGTAGCTAGTACATGCAAGTTTTGTGCATGTACTAATAATCAAAACTACCATCCTTTAGTAATTTATGTATGCATCCAATCCAGTCAGCAAGACTAGTCTTTTATAAAAGACAACAATCAATCAATTGTTTGAGAAATTCTTTAATTACAATTATCCGTTTCAACAATTTTATTTACACAACTGTGGTTTAGTTACGAAATTATGAATATTCATATATACACATTTCTTTTTTTTTTGAAGGGAAAACATTAAATTACACCACAAGACAGATCTCCATACTGTCTCAACTATTACTACTCATCCTTCCTCCCTAACCTACTTCCATCTCCATTCCTATCCTTCCTCTGCTAGACTATCTTGGAGCGTCAACTATATTGACCTAACTCCAAATAGAACCCGTAATCATAAGTGTCGCTATCTCGACCAAGCTTCCCTAGCAGGCATCTAACAGTCATCATCACACGTCTTGGGGAGCGTGAACTAACACCGTCCTCCCATGACTTCAGGTTTCGAAGGATACACGGTGGGAAATGCCTCCACCCCTCCTAACAGGACTAGGGTCCACACCCTACAATGGAGGATACACAGTGGGAAATGCCTACACCCCTCCTAACTGGACTAGGGTCCACACCCTACAATGGAGGATACACGGTGGGAAATGTCTCCACCCCTCCTAACAGGACTAGGGTCCACACCATGTGTAGTGTTGGCGTTGTCGATTGCTGCATTGATATTTAGCGTTGACTTTGACTGGTGGAATGGAGTGGAGGGAATTGGCGCTCGGCTCGATGAGTTGTGTGTAAGGTCTCATGAGCCTGACACTTGGATAATCAGAGATTATTCTTCAGGCTAGTACCTTGCTATTATTGATAATTAAACTATTTATATGTGAATTTATTTGTAAAAGTGATATGTGTGGCGCGTTGGTGTTATTTCTCTTCTCAAGGAACTTCGCTTGGTGGGGGTCGTGGGTTCAAAACCCTTTAATTAAGTGAATTTTTTATTTTTTTTTACTCATTTAAAAAAAAAAAATACCTAATTAATTTGGTTAAATTAACATGGGTAAAGACCTAATTAAATTAAATTAATTAAATTTAAAACTAATTTAAAACAATTTACTTAAGAATTTAAAATTAAAATAAATAATTCTGGAAACTTTATTTTAAAATAATTGTAATTAAAATAAAATAAAAATTAAAACAATTAATTTATTACAATTAAAATAAAATAAAAATTAAAACAATTAATTTATTACAATTAAAATAAAAATAAATAAATAAAATACTCGTGAAATACTATACATATAAGGAATCGGCATCGTGGGTCCTCGCATGAGGCCTACGTGCCCCCTCCCCAAGGTGTTCATCCCTTTCGAGACTCCTCTTCATGGCCTCGTGTGCGCTGGTGCTGGTCTGGTCATGGCTTGTGAGTATTATGCGTTGGAGATTTCATATTTGCTCTTCTGGCGGGTATCAAATGCCTGGATTGGCAAGCTAAATGGTGCTCAGATCTATTTTGAATTGCCATGATTCTGATATTTGGTCAGAGAGCGATATGCAGGATTCGGTGTTCAAACCTTCTTAAGAGATGATGCGCCCTTGTTCTAGACCCGGTTTCAACTCGGTGTTGTTCTGGTCTCCTGGTTAAGCCTGGGAGGTTGTGCGTGCGTTGGAAGACATAAGAGAGGCCGTGTTATTTTCCCTTGCTCTTTTAGAAGGTTATAATAATAATTAAATGGTGGACGGTTATGCGGAGGTCGCGGGTTCAACATTGATCGACCCTCTCTTGAAGCGAATAGTTCTTTAGTATTATTTGTATGAAGTCGTGGTTATTTTTATTAAGGTGTGTGTTTGTGTTTATATTTTGGAGCCTCAGGAGGTCGTGCACAAGTGAAAGAGTCCTTTATGAAGAACAAAAACCTGATCTAGTTCGGTGGTTTCAGCCTCAAAATTAGTATTTTTCTTGAGCTATTGGTTTTTCGTAGATGTGATTCAAACCAGAAAATGATCCTACTGGGCGTAGTCGCACATTTGTTGGATAAATATATGATAACTTTGGCTAGAGTTTTCGCTCAAGTAGTGCATCAATCTCCTTTCCTGAGGCGCATGCGACTATTGATTCTTCGTAGAATTCCTTTCTCTCAGTCTCGTGTTGCCCGAAACTTATAAATTACATGTAATGTACATGTATGCAGGGTTTTTATGAGAGATCTTTTGTCTTGTGCTCCATGAAGAGAACCGTCCCGCGCAGAAGCAGCAACCGAACCTCAAAAGCAAGCTGGGAATATTTAGGTCCCAGACTCACAGTAGAAACTCGAGACTATAGGTCCTGAGATCCTGAACGAAGGAGCCTAAAGAGAAATCTCTATATAAGGGTCCATCTTCAAGCTAACAAGAGGCATTGTATTTAGTGCAATAAATTTTATTTAACAACTTTGTCATATGTAGAAAGATCTTCGAGCAACCATGAGTATATGTATGCTATGATTACACCAGAGGTTTGGAACTTTGTTTTGAGTTTGAAGCTTATCAATTTCTTTGCTAATGCAGGTGTAATTGAGCATTTTAAATCTTCAAGCAAAACTACTATATGTGAATTTATAGATATTATGAAATTGCTTGAACGTTCTGTTTCTAGTCAGTCACTACCAGGGTATAAATGCAAAATATATAGTGATATGAAACTTATTAATGTCCACAAAGACCATAGATCCACTTGAGGATGTATGGGATGACAACAATTATGTCGGTTGTGCATGCTTTTACACACATTCTCATAAACTGAATTATATTCAGGCATTAAAATGTTAGGACTACTTGCTTTATATATTTCCACTTCTTTCTGATCTTATCTCATCTAAGTATCAACTACTTTGATGAGGTTGCACATTGACATTACGCGAAGAGATTTTATTCAAATGGCATTATCATATGTTCTGATGGTTATTCTTGGCCTCCCAAGAGATTATCGAGATTGGCATTCATTCTTATCTAGATCCTTGACTTTGTACGTTTGATATCTAAGTCCTACCTGTTGAATGTTCACTATGTCAAGTTTGTTGTACTTTACTGTACAGTATGTTCAGTGTTCACCTATTTCGATTGTCTACATTGATATAATCTCTATTTTCTTGAGATAATCCAATGTATATATGATAGATATGATTACATCTAGCTACACATTGGAATTATGTAGAGACTTCATCCAGATGACATATGACCTATGGTACTATTTCTTGATTTTTATTTTTGTCCGTTTGATATAAGACTTGCCCAGATAAATTTTATGACGATGACAAAGGATTTTTGATACTATTTCTTGGTTGGTATTGATTGTGTACTGACATAAATCCCACCTATTGATTGTTGGATTTACTTACGTCGCTCCTTTTTACTATTTTAACGACTATATTAAACTGGTTGTTCTATTTTAATGATTATATTAATTTGGTTGTATTGTAGGATCTGTATGCCTATTTCAGTTCCCTACATCAGTAGGGAACTTCTATACGATTCCCGGATTGTTGGCTGCCTGAGAGATATTATCAAAATGCTATTCATTGTTAGACTTCGTCTAGGAGTTTGTCGTTGGGACATTTTACCTATTGATTGTTGGATTACCTTTCCTATTTCCTGGCTTGTAACAACCCTAGTAGTATTCCTATTTCACTTGTTTTACTTTGGTAAATTTGTTTTTGTTTTGTTTTTGTTTTTTATTTTTTTTAACATTTTCAATTCGTATTGCATTTATTTATTTTTTATTTGTGTTAAAATTTATGTGTTTGGTTTGCAGGTTAAGAATAGCTAGAGTTAGAGCTTGGAGTTTTGGCCCTCAGGCCCAGATTTCAAACAAAAGCTCTGATACCATGTGTAGTGTCCATTTTAATTTAACATCCCTTAATTACATAAACTCTAACAGTAATATCTACTTGATTCATAAAATTCAATAATTCCTTTTAATTGAGCACATACGCATTTTAAATTGATCAATGAATAATAAAATTTTATAACAGAATAAAAACAAATACATAATTTTAAATACCTGGGTCTAATGCTAACCCTCTGTTTATCTGCTTGTCCTGTTGACCTTTGTTGAACTGTGTAAACACTGCCCAAACCTTGTTCTACCCTGCCAACTACGACAACTTCCTAGCTCCAGGATATCATATGGATATCCTCGCCCCCGTTCCCAAAACCTCCATCAAACCAGTGCCCCTGTACTAAACCTTCCCGACTCCAGAACTCAACTCTCCTCTCTGCAAATCCAAGAGAGCCCCCAAAGAAAAAAAATAATCCCGTAGAATCCTCCTCCTTCCTTCGTAAACCTCCCCACGTATTGCCCCTTCACCGACTTTTCCCCCCTTCATTACTTTCCTTATCCATTTATTAATTATCTTATCCTTTCGTAGTTAATGCCCCTTATCCCATTATTCATGTTCCTTATCCCCTTTAACTATTATCTTACCTTATATTTAATGTCCTATCCCTTCCCGAATACATAAGCTTTAATTTAACAATATAATTTATTAACCCCCTTTAATTCTTTACTTAATTAATTAATGAGTTAATTAATAATTAATTAATCCTTGTCAATCATGAACAAGTAATTAATAATAATTAATTAGTTAAAGTTATTTAAGAAATAATTATTGTTTAGCTAACTTTTAGGACATTTAGATTATTAAATTAATTATAATTAATAATCCTATACATCTATTTAAGCAGGGTCGTTACAGTAACAGAGTGGATCACCCTATGCAACTTCAACTAGTCTTTGAAAGATGTCATTATTATCGCATCTGGTTGAATCCTCATAAATGCATATTTTATGTTAGATCTGGTCATCTTCTAGGATTTTTACTCTCTGAGAATGGGATCATGGTAGATCCCTTAAAGGCTAAGGCAATACTTCGATTGCCTCCCCCACGCACTATTCAACAACTCAAATATTTACAGGGGAAAGATAACTTTTTATGACGATTTATAGTGAACTATGCCAATATTACTAAGGGTTTCATGCATCTCTTGAAGAAGGACACTCATTTTATCTAGGATGAGTGAGCCCAAGAGTCCTTTGATGCTTTGAAGAAATCCTTGTTATCTATGCCTCTGATGAAGTTGCCAGACTACAGTAGATATTACTTGCTTTATGTCATCGTGTCCTAAGAGACGATTGGTATGGTGTTGGTTCAAGAGGATGATGAGCTCCGTGAGCACGGCATTTACTAGCTTAGTCGAAACTTAGTCGATGATGAACTCAAATATTGTCATGTTGAAAAGCTAGCTTTGGGTGTCGTTCATGCAGTCCAACGGTTAAGAAATTATATATTTATTTTTGAAAATATGGTGGTTTCTGATGTCAATCCATTTCAATATGTCCTTACCAGGCGTATCATAGGGGGAAAGTACAATGAATGTATTTCCATTCTACAAGAATTTGATCTCGATTTCACTTCTACGAAATCCAAGAAATCACTAGTCTTTGCAGAATTAATATTTGAATTCCCTCGATTAGAAGAGGATGTTATTCATGTTGATTCATTTGTGGATGAACACATTTTTCTTGTCTCGTCATCGAACCTCTGGTATGGAGACATTGTTCTCTATCTTCAAACTTTGAAGTTCCCTCAGCATCTCTCGCGAGATGACTGACGGCGTATATGATACCAAGCTAAGAACTACCTTATCGTCGATGACATTTTTTATCGTCGAGGAGAAGAAAATATATTGCGTCATTGCTTAAATCATGAAGAAGTTGAGTATGTTCTAAATGACAACCACAATGGGGCTTGTGGTGGTCATCTATCCAAGCTTGCAACAACCCAGAAAATTTTGTGAGTCAGTTATTTTTGGTCGTCTATCTTTAAATATTTTGTTGAAGCGGTTAAGAAGTGTCACCCCTGCCAGGTGTTCACTTAAAAAATGCGCTCACATCTAGTCATTATTGTCGGTCCATTCACCAAGTGGGAGGTGGACTTTGTGGATTGCAACCCAACTTCAAATAGGGGAATCATCACATTATCATGGTTGTAGACTACTTTACTAAGTGGGTCGAGGCCATGCCAACAGTTAAATCCGATGGGAAGACTGTCACCTTCTTCGTATTCAATCAAATTATAGCCAGGTTTGGAATCCCGAGTGAGATTTTCACTGATCATGGAAGTCACTTTCAGAAAGAAATGATGGAAGAACTAGCATCTAAACTGGGGTTTAAGCATGGTCATTCTTCCTCTTACTACCCCCAGGAAAATGGATAAGTGGAGGTCGTGAATAAGTCTCTCAAGACCATTTTGTAGAAAATTGTCATCTAAAGAAAATATGACTAGCATATCATTCTATATCCCGCACTTTGGGCATACCGAACCTCGGTCAAGACTTCCACCGTTTTTTCTCCTTTCTAGTTAGTACACGGTGTCGAGTCGATCTTACCTTTTGAATGTGAAATTCCTTCTATTAGATTGGCAGTTGCGCTCCTACCTAACATTTGTTATCTCGAACGATGCCTGGTACACCTAGAGAGTTTATATGAGCATCGTCGATATGCCTCTATGAATATCAAAGAAAATAAAATATGTGTCAAGGTCCAATATGATAAGTTTGTTTGTCCTCAGTTGTACACTGAGGGTGACTTGGTCCTTCTATATGACCAAGCCAAAGAGCCTCTAGGGGAAGGCAAGTTCAAACCCATGTGGCACAGTCCCTATATCATGCGATGTGTTTTAGAAAAGGGAGCCTATGAATTAGAATATTATGAAGGGAACATGTTGGATGAGCCCAAGAATGGGCTCTATTTGAAAAGATATTACGCTTGAGCGCAAATCTTGGGCATAAATATTTGTATACTAATGCAATTTAGTGTATATATATATTCCCCTTATTTTTCATCTTCATCTTGCTTATCGAGTTTTCCCTTGGTTGGAAGATGTCAGCGGAGTCTTCGGTCTACTTAGGATCCATAGACAGGGCCAATCATCATACACAGAACTTGGCTTCCACCGCTTGGGTTGTTTACTCACCTGAGGGTCTATTGGTGTCTTCAGGTGACGTATGCATAGGGCCATCCACGAATAATGTGGCCGAATATAAAATCATTATAGAACTTTTGCGCGATTCCATTTCACATGGTATTTTCTCTTTGGATATTCGCCTGGATTCCCAGTTAGTAGAATGTCAGTTGAACGACAGTTACCGTGTGTGTGACCCTACATTACTGTATGACTTTTAGAAAGACATTTTCATTTTATTACTTATCATCACATACCTAGGAGTTCTAATTATGTATCCGATGCATATGCTAATTTCATTTTAGATTGGCATTTGTCACATAACTAAACCAAAGAAAACATTCTCATCGTAAACATTGTAACATAAGTAAAGATGAAGAACCATGTTTTTATATATATTTCAAAAATATGATGTTTATAGTACAAAGTTGGGGCTAACACCCTCAATACACATATACAGTTGATCATACAATAGCCATGACATCTACGCCTCTGGCGCTAGATGAGTGTCATGATAGAAAACTATGACATTTGTGAGATGCCAAAATAGTCGCACCCAAGCTCGAGGCACGCCTACCACGAGTTGTTGCATAGCCTCTGACAGATCCTCCACTTGAACCATCATAATCCTTTGTGTCAAACGCGACAGATTTCCCTGCACATTTTGAAGGACCCTCTCTACATATCCTCTCGTTGTCTCATCTCCCTAGTGTCTATGAATATATCATGGAAGTCCATCCAGAGGACCTACGTCTGTATCACATACATGTCTAATTAATACTTAACATCATCCAAAAATAATTTTGTTTTCCTATACAAAAATACAAAAAAAAATGAAATATTTTAAAAAAGAAAACTTTGACATACCTATGTCCCTGTAGGAGGTCCCTGGTGGTAATGGCATGTCAGGGTCCCCTCTGAATTCGATCCCTACATAAGGGTAATCATCTAGAGCTATGACTTGCCATCTCCACCAGTAGAAGAAGTTGTCATTGTAGTGTGTTGGAACCCTACCTTCCCCCTGTCGTCTCATCACCTCGGTCCACCATGCCATGGATAGATCATGAGGTCCACATGAAATCATCTCAACTCTATGTCCCAAACCTAGAACCTGCTCGAAGAAATATATACACAAGATAGAAGTGAACCCGAAGTTCCTCTTACTACCCTGTTTGCATTCTGTCAACTGGATCTTCATGTTAGCCAATAGTGAGGTGCACCAGTTGTACACCGTGGGTATCAAGCACTCTACCGAGTAGAACATAAGCGACCTCAATGCCTGGTGCAATGAGGTCGATCCTGTGATCCATGTCAAAATGAGGAAAACAATCTTCAGGATTAGATTGTTTATCACTCGAATGGGGAGTTGACTCCCAACATTCTCAGTCCCTGCAATACAATGAACATCTATGTATTCCTCTATTTTCATACCACTCCCAGCACCTCAGGCTTTGAGGTTGACCACCTCACCTTGACGCGACAACCCCGTTAAGAAATAAATGTCCTCAACTTCAATCCTTAATGGTTGCCCATCAAGGTTGAATCTCTCACTATCTGGATCCACGAGCAGTTGTATCAATATCACTTGGGCCCTCATCCCTTTGAGAGCCCAAAACTTATATAGCCCACTTCTTTTCAAGGCCATTTGGGCCCCTAGATATCTTTCCACAACAATGTCTACCTCCTCATGCTCCCTTTCCCTCCACTCTAGCACCATCCTGCAAGAGAAAAATCATTTTTTGAGTTAGCAACCACTAAAAAACAATGTTTACAGACATTTATGTAGGCTGCAGTGTTCACAGTCACATATATGGCTGAGTATACATTGTATGTATTTTATACAACCACATATAATCATGTGTATACGCGAACCAATGAATGGTAGCCCGCATACACCTGAAGTTCTAATTTGTGCCCTAAATAACTTAAAAATTGGAACCTAATTACAAAATCTAATTCACTGAAAAGAAAGAGGAGGGCAAGAGGAATTACTTGGTCCAAATGGTAGTCGATTTCGACACTCGTAGCTCCCGTAATCACCAGTTGAAGTTCAAAGGTAATTGGGTCCAAAATCCACTAGTTCGGTAAAAAATACAAATGGTATAGTAAATTTGTCTTTTTTTACTATTTATAGAAAAAATTTACCCGCTTTTCATAGTTTCATACACTATTTTCCCCTAATGGACTAATTTGATAGTGGATTGAGTTGGTTTTTGTAGTTTTATCCAGGGATTCTTGCAGTTTTTAGTGTTATATCGTATGTTCATAACTTTGGACATGTATTTTCACTACACAACATATAGGATAGGTATCCATTCCATCAGGCACACTTGCATCGTCCTATGACTGTTACTCATATGCCTTAGGTACAAACCCATTTTATAGCGACACAAAACCTTCTATCTGCTACTAGAAGTGTCGTTATCAAATGGTAGAGACTTACCAAACATGGGTACCCTAGATAGATCCTCTGCTTTGTTCGGTGCCCATGTAGAGGATTTTTCCATAGGAATGGGAGTCCCTTAAACATGACTTTATGTTGAACCTCATTTCTTACTCATAAACATATTGACCTATACCTAGAGGACTTCCAAGCGAGTTTGATTTAATCTATTTTTCGACTCGTTTTCAAAAAGAGAAAATATTGTCGAGTGAATTTGTCTCTTTCACACTTGTAAATTGGATTTGAAAGGACGTATATTTGGTGTGAGTTTATCTCTTTTTCAAACCAAGTAGACTAAGATTACGAAAAAGGACATTTTTTGGCATTAAGTTGTGATTTCATCTCATGCCATTGCTTGCAATATTGAACCTATTGTCGGTTCTCGCTTTTGCGTTATAAGTCGTTTACCTCAACAGTTTGCATCCTCAACTAAGAAGATCCTTGTTTATATAATTTGCATCTTGACACCCTATACCCAGTAGGAAACATTCCCCTAGGTGTCCATCTCCCGCATGCACCTCCTTACATTGATCATAGGTATGTTCCACTGTTGGAACTAGTTTTTCTTACTTGCGACACTTGTCTCCTCCTCTATATCATAGCATTCATTTGACTATGAAATAACAAAAAAAAGATGGGCGAGAAGGGATTATTATCTTATATTGGCAGAAGTCGTGTCTCCTTTGAACAAAGCACAAAATTTTTGAGTCCACTTATCATCATAATTTTTGGTTTAGCCTGACCTTAGGAAGATGAGCTCATTATAGAGAGTTTACTCCTCTAACTGGTTACTCTTCCAGTCCCTATGAAGAGTTTGATTGTTTCCTCATGCATCTCAAGGTTTCATCATTGAGTCTATGCTACCAGAGTCTTCCATATGTCTCATGCTCTTGTTCAAAGGATGTTTATCAACCTATGTCGACCATTCCTCGGAACTCTTAACTTTTCATGTTGGCCATACCCTCAATCTGTCCTAGAATCACATGAAGTTGTAGTCCTATTGTACACCCTAGTCCTACTGTCCTCATTGGTAGGTAACCCTGAACCAAAAAATCGAAATTTTATCATTGATCGTTGACTGGACAGTTTCCCTTGTGTTCGACGACAAGAAATCTATTCACACATTGGGATTTGTGTAGTGTCTTGGAGGAAATTATCCCTATTGGTGGTTTCCTCGCCTTGTCAACAGTTTTCCTCATTGGCTTCTATTTAGAGGGTCTTTTTCGTGTACCACTTGCACCTGGCACACACAGAAGACACACAGGTTCGTTGGTTCATGAACATGTTCTTCATTCGATTTCCTCTGAATCATCAAGCTCCTTCTTTGTTTCTCGTGTTGAATGATGAGATATTCCTTAATGCTCTCCTTTCAGTAGGTCTTCTTCCATCAGATTCAAATCATCTATTCTGGAGATGAGACCTAGAGTCCTATGAGTACCTAGAGGCTTGCAGTAATTAGTGTCAAGTTCTCTCACCATCGACAATTGGGAATACATAAATGTCTCTTGATTGATGGATTCTTCAAGTGTTCGACCCTGAATCCTTTATTCACACTTGTAAGAATGTACTTTGTGCCTTGATACCTAATTTTATCATTGGTAGGTTTTCTCGTGTTTGTTAACAGTATACCTCAATGACAGGTAATCAAATGAAGTCTCATTGTATTCGACCTCAACTCCAATGAAGACTTGCACCTTTGGTGGATTGTGTAGAAGACGTGAATACATCAGTTTATAGTCGCAGATTTCCTGAGTTATTGCTACCTTTCATTGGACCAGTACCTCTATGACTTCAATGATCATGGGAGATCAGATTGTACTCCATTGTATACATAAATCTTCAGAATGATTTTGAGACTAGTTTTACTAGGACTTGTTCATGACTATGACAACCTTTAGCATGTAGCCACTTGTATATTGCCTATTCATGGTCATGGATAGTTGTTTGGTATATTTTCACATGGATCTGTAGTGTAATTCAAATTGGTAGCCATGTATGCAAAGTCAATATGGATTGTAATGAACAACTAGTTCTTCCAGCTGGGTCCCCATTACTCCACTTCTAGGTTTTATAATGTATTTCAGCCATCACAGATGTTGGGGTCCTATATTCATAGGTAACCTGATTCTTCAGCTGATTATTTGGTGTTTCCCCCGTGATGAAGACATCTAGCTTGTTGGGCTCGGTTGATTCCATTTCCCCCTCCATCTATTTCGCTCAATCCTTCATCACCCTACCCAATCCTCCGTCACCTTGCTCCTTCCTTCATTCCCTCATCCTTCACTCTTCACCCCTTTTCCATTTTTGTCCCTATGTTGCAATAAACAAGCTTAGGATAAAAACATTAGGTTAGTAGTTAGATCAGATTTGTTGATAATAAATTAATTATTAATTAATTAATTAATAATTAACAATTAAGTTAATTTGTTTAAGTTAATAATTAGGTTAGTTTATTAGAATAAAAAATTAATTAATAAATTACATAAAATATTAAATACAAAATATAATAAAAATGAAATAAAAAGTAAAAACAACAAAACAAATAAAATACATATAAATTCAAAAAAGAACAATCAAATAATAAAACAAATAATAATAATAATAAAACAAATGTTAAAATAAAACATTTAACAAATAAAAAAAACATATAACAAAAAATTAAAACAAAATATAAATAAAAACGAAAACAAATTAATTAAAAAATAAAATAAAAAATATATCCTACAGTTTCTACCCACTACATTTTCCTTTAAGCTCGGACCCCCCCCCCCTCACGTAAAATCAAATCAAGGGAATCCAAGCAAGTGGTATTGGGAGGGAAACTTTTCACCTCATGGTGGGTCCGAGCAAATCGCTTTCCCCTGCAAAACCGCCCTCCCCCAAATTCACAAAACCACCTTTTTTCACCAGTTTGACCAATCTATTTCCAACGGTGATTGCAGGAAAACGAAGACGAATTTTCAAAATCCGAGAGAGATTTTTGTTCATAACGGGATGAAAAATGAAAACCTCTCCCAGAATTTACACAGGTTCCATGAGAAGAGATAATCAAATCCATCTTCAAGCCATATTTTTCAGTTTTTCATTTTTCCTATTTCAGTCCTGATTTTGCGGGAGCTGTTTCGGAGAACTGGAAATGAATTTAGAAAACCAGAGGTTTTTTTTCAAAACAAGTTGATCTACAAAATCCTCCCCCATATTGTACATATATATCTTGGAGTGGGAGAATCGAAGAGATCATCGAACCCTATTATTCAAAATTTCGGGAGGCAAAAAGTCAAAGGCCAGATGGTAAAAATTAGATGATTGTACGTAGAAGTTGTGGAGATGATTTAAATCCCATTCCATATGTCCATGGCATGAAAAGAACGCATCATAATTCAAGGAAAAATCACAACAAATTCCACTCAATTAGCACCAGAAATTCGATCAGATTCACAAAATCCCTATAATTTGTAATCTGAGATTCAGTTAGATTAGAATGAATCCTTCTCATTTATGACAGAAATTTGTAAATAATTTGTAAGTAGTTCTGATTTCGAAGGATGAAGGGTTGGTTCCAGTTAGAAAATACTAGATTATGTTTGGAAATATGATCAAATTTTCCCATAGCAACTCTTGATCAAATCGTAGTAATACAGGGCACTGTTACAGCATTCTTGTGTTGATTTCATTGGTGAAGTTTTTCCCGAATATTTTGTCTCTTCCTGTTAATCATTTTGGTGTCTACATTCTGAATTATCCCAAGAAGATATAGGACATAATTTGTTTGAATATACACTATGTCACTGAATTTGGAATAATTTCTATGTTTTCTACTGAATATCAAAGGCAAAATTCTTCATTGCTCTATTTTTTATTGGATCTCTAAACCCTTTCTTCCCCTCCATGCATCAAACTTTTAAAGATCCATTAAATTTGCCTATCATTCCCTACAACATTGGCCTATTAAATCTTCCTTGATTAAATTAATATGTGACTCCATTGCCCAAAAGTCTATTTTCTCCTACTCTAACCAAACCATTTAAAAAAACAAATACCAATCTATCATAACTAGCCTAAGATCCATACTCAAACAAATCTAAATCTGATAGAGAGATCCCTCTTTGAGTCTTGGAAGGATAGATCCTGGACTCCAAGTGGTTTTATGTTACCTCTATGACTGCCTCCACATCCTTTGGCAAATTACAGAGTGATAGCATAATGGCGACTCCACTAGGGAACCTTCCTCAGAAAGCACATCAAGTTCCAGATTTGGTTACTGATTGTAGACAGTGACCAGACACAAGAAGGTTGAATCATCTACATGGCAACTCCAATCAGCTCCATATCAGTTCCAATTCAAATAATCCAATGGAGGAAGAACCTAAAACATGACCAGATCATCTCAAAAGATCAGGTATGCAAGATGGAAGTTTATCTAAGATATGTTAGGTTTTATTTGTAATTATTTCTTCCCTTCTCATGATGGTGATCCAGATCATACCACCAAAATTAATGAAGAGCATGTTAAAACCTAATGAGCCTCAAGATTTTAATCCTAGCATTACAATCCCTATACATACTACTACACCTGTCAAAATATGAGATATATACAAGCCTCTTGTGTTACCTCCCATACTCCATGATTTCCCTGCCAATTACTTCCAATATCTTCCCAGATTTGACGGAGAATATGGCTACATCATTGTTGAAAAACACATTCAAGGTTTTGAAAATTATCTTGACCTTTTTGAGGTGGAAAAGAGTAATGTTAGTATTAGGATTTTTTCTTTATCTTTGCAAAGTAGAGCTAAGAGATGGTATAAATATCTGTCAACTGCAAGCATCAATGAACTCAATCAATTTGTGAAATTTTTCTTGGATCAATGGGTGATAAAAAGGAATCCCTTCCTCATTTTTGAAGAATATAATCACTTGAAAAGACAGCCAAGAGAAACAGTGCAACAATTTTCAGCCAGATTTAATCAAGTTTACAATTCCATGCCTATTGATATAAAACCACCTCCTGGTTTATCTCTCTTAAACTACCCAGATGATTTTGATCCAGAGATGTCATTTCAACTAAGGGAAATAAACACCATAACACTCAAGGAGATGCAGAACAATGCAATTAGTGTGGAAGCCAATTTTCTAATCAAAAGGTCAAGGCTGCAGGCAGAAGAAAGGAAGAAAATATCAAAGGAGCAACTAAAATCTACAGAAGCTAAATTGGACATTCTGGCCAGCATCATGGAAGAAATGTTACACAAGATTAGCATAAGAGAACAACTTTTTGTTCAAAGGCATCATGTCTCATTGATTACAGAGAAAGAAAGGGTCATTGTTCCCAAACATGTTGTAGCTTACCCTTGGTATCATGGATTGGAAAACGATCATTTCATGTATTCAATTCACAACATAGTCAAAGATGAAACTCCATCTCAATTTGCAGAGGAACAACCAGTTGATATCATGTGCATGTTTGATGACATTTCTTACCTAGATAATCTACCCAAGTATGATAAGTATGATGATGATTATGTGGCTGAAATAGATATTGATTGTTCAAATAAATCAACAGCATGTTGTTGGGAGGAAGAAGCTCAGTTATAGATCAAATATGACAATCATCCTTTGCACACCAATCATGACAATGATGAGTAAAATGCAGAAAATATCAGAGTAAGGGAAAAATATTTTCCCTTATGTTTCTCTTCTTTTCAATTGTTGAGAGAAAATTGTAAGTAAGTTGTCAATAGTAGGGAGGAAGAATGTTCTAATCAATCAGTTGAAGATGCCATTGATGATATGGAGGTTTTTCTAAACCCAGAATTGCAGCCCTTGACCTACATTGATTTTCAAATTCCAAATGAAAGCTTAGAGCCTGAGACAAAATATGAGTTAATCCAAAATAATGTTGTACCATTAAGCTTTAATTCATCTCAATTTTTGAAGAAAAGTTTTAATCATGTCATGGATGATAAGCACACAGAAGATCAGGAATTTTTAGTGGAACCAATGCAACAAATATCTCAGTTCTTACAACATCCAATAGTTGATTTCTTGGACGACTTGTGTTGTCAAAGTCATGGTTCACGGGCTAGGTATGAACTTAAAAGAGGCTATGATCAAGACATGATTAGGTAATCAGTTGCATGGTCTATTTAAGTAGGAGTCTCATTTCAATGTTCAACAAAAAATTTGTATCCATATCAGAAATTGCATGAGGATGCAAAAATAATAGATACGGTGCTAGATCATGTTGTTGACTTGGTTGAATTTAAGAATCAAGGAACATGTCAGTTATACCTTGATCCTATAGCTACCTATATGGAGAAATTTTCACTGGAGAGCCCCAATCTATTTCTGGCATTAGTTTTGTTTTTCAAGATTATCGATGTCTCTGTTTTAAAGATCATACTCAAAATCAATAATTAACACCTTTGCAAGATCTAGTTATAATTCTTATTAAAAATAGTAAAAAAACAAACTTATTGGATCGACTGCTAGAGTGGATTCATTGGCATGTTTCCATTACCTAATTAAGCAGTGATTGTAGTAGATTAGTATAGGAGAGTGTGAATAAGCACATCATTCCGAGCATCTCTTTTTCAACAGTGTTCATTTTGATTTGGTTTCAGTTGAAAGATCAAAACAGGTACAGGTTGCAGAATAAGATTTTGGGATCAACCCAATGGATAAAGCATTGGTCTGCATGTTCAGAGTTCAGTGGTCCTTGTCACCTTCTGAAAGAGATGCCATCCCCAGGTGGAGCCTATGTTGGGGTCCTATAATCATAGGTAACGTTATTCTTTAGTTTCTTATTTGGTGTTGCCCCCATGATGAAGACATCTAGCTTGTTGGGCTCGGTTGATTCCATTTCCCCCTCCATCCATTTCGCTCGATCCTTCATCACCCTGCTCGATCCTTCGTTCCCTCATTATTCACTCTTCACCCCTTCACCATTTTCATCCCTACATTGCAATAAACAAGCTTAGGATAAAAACATTAGGTTAGTAGTTAGATCATACTTGTTAATAATAAATCAATTATTAATTAATTAATTAATTAATTAGTAATTAGTAATTAAATTAATTTGTTTAAGTTAATAATTATGTTATTTTATTAGAATAAAACAATAATTAAGAAATTGCATAAAATATTAAATACAAAATATAATAAAAATGAAATAAAAACTAAAAACAATAAAACAAATAAAACACATATAAATTCAAAAAAAAACAATCAAATAATAATAATAATAAAACAAATGTTAAAATAAAACATTTAACAAATAAAAAAAACAAATATTAAAAAAACATATAACAAAAAAGTAAAACAAAATATAAATACAAACGAAAACAATTAATTAAAAAATAAAATCAAAACTATATCCTAAAGTTTCTACCCACTACATTTTCCTTTAAGCTCGGAACCCCCCTCACGTCACATCACCTAAGGGGGTTTGAGAAAGTGGTATTGGGAGGGACAAGTGTCATGTTGAACTTGGACCCCCCCTTCCAATACCACTTACCACCTTAGGGGGGTCTGAGAAAACCTCTTTCCCCTGCAAAACCGCCCTCCCCCAAATTCACAAAACCACCTTTTTCGCCAGTTTGAACAGTCTGTTTCTGAAGGTTATTCCGGGAAAACGGAGATGAATTTTCAAAATATGAGAGATTTTTTTGTTAAAAATGGGCTGAGGAACAAAAACCTCTCCCATAATTTACACAGGTGTCATGAGCAGGGAGAATCAAAGCCATCTTCGAACCATATTTTTCAATTTTTTGTTTTTTCCTGTTTCAGTCCTGATTTTGTGGGAGCTGTTTTGGCGAACTGGAAATGAATTTAGAAAACCCGAAGGAGGTTTTTGTTCAGAACAAACTGATATAAAAAAACCTCCCCCATATTGTACACATATATCTTGGAGCGGGAGATTCGAAGAGATCACCGGACCCTATTATTCAAAATTATGGAAGGCAAAAAGTCAAAGGACAGATGGTGAAAATTAGATGATTGTATGCAGAAGTTGTGGAGATGTTTTCAATCCCATTCCAAATGTCCATGGAATGAAACAATGCAATAGAATTCACGGACAAATCACAACATATTCCACTCAATTAGCACTAGAAATTCAATAAGATTCACAAAATCCCTATAATTTGTAATCCGAGATTCAGTTAAATTAGAATGAATCCTGCTCATTTATGGCAGGACTTTGTAAATAAGTTATAAGTAGTTCTGATTTTGAAGGATGAAGGGTTGGTTCTAGTTAGGAAATACTAGATTATGTTGGGAAATATGATCAAATTTTCCCACAAGAACTCTTGATCAAATCACAATAATACAGGGCATTGTTACATGATTCTTGTGTTGATTTCATTGGTGAAGTTTTTCCCTGATATTTTATCTCTTCCTGTTAATCATTTTGGTTTCTAAATTTTGAATTATAGCAAGAAGATATAGGGCATAATTGTTTTGAATATACACTATGTCACTGAATTTGGTATAATTTATATGTTTTCTACTAAAGATCAAAGGCAAAATTCTTCACTGCTCTGTTTTTTATTGGATCTTTAAACCCATTCATCCCCTCCATGCATAAAAATTTTAAAGATCCATTGAATTTGCCTATCCTTCCCTGCAACATTGGCCTGTTAAATATTTCTTGATTAAATTAAGTTGTGACTCCATTGCCCAATGTTCCATTTTCTCCTGCTCCAGCCAAACCATTTAAAAAACCAAATACCAATCTATCATAACTAGCCTAAGATCCATACTTAAACAAATGTAAATCTAATAGAGAGAGCCCTCTCTGAGTCTTGGAGGGCTAGATCCTGGACTCCAAGTGGTTTGATGTTACCTCTATGACTTCCTCCACAACCTTGGGAAAATTACAGAGTGATAACAAAAGATACTCCTCTGACCTCACACATTAAGGGGAATCTGTTATAGAAAGATTTGCCTCACCCTATGCAATCTTGCACAGAAGGCATTTTTCCATTTCCCTATGCAAAATTGAAGTCCCTTTTTACAAATCCCAGAGATAAAAACATGAGTTTTCCACATATACGTGCCCTTCCTATATTACAATATGTGTATACGCAGTTTGCACCACTACAACCCATGTACATCGACATTTGTGCCCAAAATTAAAAAATGGTGTCGTATTTCCATGTCATGTCACAAGATCAATGATCCTTGGCCTTACATATACTGGAAACGTTCTGAATCGGCCCTTTAGTTCCACTTGAAGGCTATAAATGGGCCAAAACCGAGCTATGGAAAAGAGGAGAAGAATTCAACTTTAAGAGAAAAGTTACACTAGAGAAATTATTCACTTCACATTGAGTTTTCATCCCTTTGTCCTTTAAGTATGAACACATTGTTCATCCCCCAAGCTCTTTCCTTATTGATTGAGAACTTCATTGTCTCTCTTATTTGATATTTCCTTTGGTGGAGGAATGAGGTGGTGGAGGCCCAGTTGGAAGGAACTTAGTTTCTCGGTTTTGAACCATGCCAACAGAAAAGTTTGTAACTCATTCACTTCTATTGATTACATCTTAATAGAAATACTCTTTTCTCGTCCAATTAATATCTTGTGAATATTTGAATTGTTATTCCATGGGCATATTTGTTATGAATATTGATGGATTATACTATTAAATGTGTTAACATTATATATTATCACCATATGCTTGTGTTTCTTGGTTGTTGAGGACTAGTTGCAGGTATATCTCTTTGGGTCAAGTGGTCAACGATGGACTTCATCGAACATATGGACGAGGTAGGCCTTTTATCTTGTCTTGCTAGCATATTTTTTTATATAGCATACTTTATATTAGAGTTTATTTCTCCAGTCATTTCCATATTTTGTGGTTTACCCCTAGCCATAGAGAGATTTTCCTCGTAACAAATACCACCCCTAAGTTTTTTCTAAGATACTCAAATACTTCTCTATGAATATGTTTTATAAAGATATCAACAACCTATTCCTTTGTGGAAATATATTCCAACTTGACGTTTTGTTCTATGACTTTCTCTCTCAAGAAATGATGCTTTATTGGAATGTTCTTTGTCTTCGAATGCATGACAGGGTTCTTGGAAGTACTTATTTCACTAGTATTGTCACACATAATTGATATTGGATGTTTAATTTGATTCTTAGGACTTATATACAACATGTTGTTGCTACATTGTATTATGCTTCTAATACGGATAAGGAAATTGATGATTACTTCTTGATGAACCAAGACACTATACTATTTCCCAGAAAGAACGCTCCACCACTGGTTCTTTTTCTATCATATACACTACCTATCAAATATGCATCTTTGTAAGTTATCAGGGAAAATCATTTCCATGCGGGATACCATAGACTAAATTCCAATGTGCCTTTCGGATATATGAATATTCTTTTGATTGTTTGCATATGTGTTTCATTTGGTGCAGCTTGAAGCCTTCCAACTAACCCTACTTCATGTATTATATATGGTCTTGAAGTTGTCACATATGGTAGGCTACCTATCATTGATCTGTACAGAGTTTGATTAGCTTCATTTGATTCATACTCTTTGCTTAATTTACATCCAATGACCATGGGTTTGATGAAAGGTTTGTAATCTTCCATTTCAAACTTCTTCAACATCGCCTTAATGTATTTGGTCTAAGAAATAAATATGCCTTTGCTAGTTTGAGAAATATGCAACCCTGGGAAGAAGGACAATTCTCCAAGAATAGACATCTCAAATTATTTTTTCATTTCTTCTGCAAACTTTTGACTCATTCTATCAATAATACTTCAAAAAAAGATATCATCTGCATAAACTACAATGATCAACATCTTTGCATTGCCAATATTGATGTAAATATTTATATATGTTGTTCCTCTTTTGAAACCTTGTTGCTACAAGTACTTGTTGTAACACCCATTTTCCCCCAGTTTGTAAATATAACTATATTGGACAAGAGACTATGGAAAACTCAATATGTGTGAATGTTTGATTTGATGGACCTTTGTATAAAAGGTCAGTGAATGTAAATTCTAATATTTAGTAGAAAATGGATAAGTGTTGCATGATTGCTGGAAAGGGGGTGTACTAAGAGAGACCACAAATGCTCTGAAAGAGATGGTGAAGGGGACCAGGAATGGTTTCATTAACCTCCACCAACCCAGTACCTTACTGGATTTAATTTCTCAGAACTAGGATAGTCCTCTGACCCAGGAATGAATTACAGTCAGGTTGGTAGGTGGAAGGACCTCCTCAAGAGTTAATGAGGGGATGGGGTAGAGAGCCCATCTGTAATTCTTTCAAACATGACCACATGCTAGGAATTCAAGTTTCACGCAACCTTGATAATAAAGGAAAGGAAGGAAGGTGTGGTGGGCAGAGGAAGACCTATAAAGAGTGCAGAGACGAGAGGCTAAGCTCTCGGGTTCAAAGAAAAACTAAGGAATGAACGTTATGGTCGCATAGAAATGGCCAGAAGGGTTATGATACAAGATGATAAACAAGGTTGGTCCTCCTCTCTTGGTATTTTGTAAACCATTTCCAAGATCCTCCAGGAGGAGGAGAGTAACCTTTGTCCCTAATGTCATTGAGCCAGAAGAAGAGATTATATCTCATAACATCATGGTCTAGCTCGGGGGTGGCTAGTGGTAAATCCGTTAGGAGTGACTAATCCTATGGTTGAGTAGAAATAGGCACCCCTTTCCACAGTCGCATCATGCCTTCTGGTTCTGATAAGTATTTTCCTATTTTACGTATTGAGATGGAATAATGGATGAATGTGTGGATTTATATATGTGTGTATTTATAAATGGTTTATGTGTGGAATGGTCATGATATGTATATGCACAAATCTCTTTGTGAACTTATGCTTCTGACTAATAGTCTGTATGCCCCAGCTTAGTTCATGAGGCTTCTTAGGACATAATTTTGTAAGATGGTCAAGTTAGATATATCATGTCGATCTGAACCTTTCTGTCTGAAGAGGATACCTCTTTCAGCCTCCTTATAGTGCGACCGGGATTCCAGGCCCAAGTACTTAAACATTTCATGATAAAGGTCGGGAAGGATAGTGAAGTTCAAGACTTGAAAAGAGGAGGTCTCTTCATTTGGAAGATGAGCGAATGAGATCCGTTCAAGAGGACCCATATGACCAATACCTAGGAACCTTGGGCTAAGCCTACGAAAGCTAAGTCCTCCTGGGTTCAAAGCTCCGGAAGTCTGGGTCTTTAGAGTATGACCAACCTTACCATCCTTATATTGGCTGAAGGTAACTGAGAGACTCGGTTTCCCGTAAGGTTGACCGACGTTAGGTGGTTCCCCAAGTATTTAGGTGAACCTATCATACCCATTAAACTGGAATCTGAAACCCCAAAGGCAGAGCTGCGAAGGACCCAAAACCATAGATCGAGGGATCTTTTGGGTCCTTTTCCAGCCATTAATTTACTAGGGATGTGTGGTGCCAACCCCTTTAGTTCAGAGGTCGAGAACTTCTAGAGATAAGAGGAGTTTTCATTGAAACACTCCCTAACACTGAATCCACGAGGTAACCAGAGTCGTAGATCTATAAATCTACGTGGTCATATCTCGACCATGAGATCTAAGGAATGTTAGAAGCTTGTCAGCCTAGGGTTGTGTGGTGCAGTGACATCACCCAGGGTGAGGTGGAACCCATATCGACATGCCCTGTTTCACCCGGATTTGTGTGTATCACATATCCTATAGGCCCATTGGAATGTAACACGTGTCACCCTGACCCATCCTATGTGTCTGTTCCTGATACGTGTTCGCCTAACCAATGTGGTTGGTGAAATGACTAGGACTCCAGGAGTCCGGGACTTTGAGACTCTGGAGGATCTGGGATGTGGTATGGTAGAGAGATTAAATGGTCTGAAGGCCGGAGCCACATGGTGAGATTATGGGACTTTGGAAGTTCAAAACTCCGGGTGGCCTCGTGTGTAGATAGTAAAGAGGCATGAAACGTCGAATTCCTCCACAACTGATGTAGGAGAAAGAGTGTAAGCCCATACATGGGATCAGACAGTGGAAGGCCTTCCGCCATGGAGGAAGGAACTTGGAAATAGTACATGTGAGGTGGATCCATGTGGGATCCACATGGCCCTCAACCAATGAACGCCCGAATAACTTCGGAGAGACATATCCACCAATTTTGGGCTTGGTTTTGAGCATTGAGACCATGGTTGGAAAACTCTGGATGAGAAAACTATGGTAGAAACCCCAAATGAAGGGTTTTATCACTTAAGGATAAAATATTTTTGAGGCCCCATCCCTAGGAAAGCCACTCAAGGGTCGGGTGTGTTACACTTTTCAAGTCTTGAATACCATGCTCTGGGATCTTGCTTTAATCCATAAACTGATTTCTTCAATATACAAACATAATATTCATTTTTTTACAATAAGAATCCTTCAGGTTGTTCAATTTATATTTCGTCCTCTAAATGTTCATTCAGGAATGTTGACTTGTCATCCATCTGGTACACCTTAAAATTCTTGAAGCTTACAAATGCCAAAAACATTCTAATGGCTTCTAGTCTTGCAACAGGCGCAAAGGTTTCTTCAATTTTAGTACCTTCTACTTGAGCATACCCTTTACGGGTCAGTCTTGATTTATTTCTTACTACTTTTCCATCTTCATTCAACTTATTTTTGAATACCCACTTTGTACCAATCACATTTTTATCTTTGAGTCTTGGGACAAGTTCCCATGTATGATTTTTCTCAATCTGTTTTAAATCTTCTTCCATATCATTCCCCCAATGTTGATCATTACTGTCTTTTGCAAAGAATTTAGGCTCCATTTTGGACAATAAAGAGAGATTTACCTGTTCAAAATTGCTTGCTATCTTTCTCCTAGTCTGAGTCTGAGCATTTTTATCACCAAGAATTAAGTTTTCTGGATGATTTTTATGCACAAACCTTGATGGTGTTGGTGTATCTTGGCGTTCTGTTTTGTCTTCTTCTTCTTCTTCATTATCTTATTATTCTTCCTCATATTCGTATTCTTCATTTATTGTAATCTATTTCTTCTACTTCTAGTTTGTTCTTGTGTG
The DNA here is from genome assembly GCA_009831015.1 of Picea engelmannii. NCBI lineage: Eukaryota > Viridiplantae > Streptophyta > Pinopsida > Pinales > Pinaceae > Picea > Picea engelmannii. The sequence continues at coordinate 189,556 of ML790259.1, read as the reverse complement.
ATATTTCTTCATCTATTTTGACATTAATGCTTTCAACAATCTTTTGCAGTATTTTGTTGTAACATCTGTAATCTTTTCTTCTTGATGAAGATCCAAGAAAAAATTCCTTCATTTGTTCTTGATTTAAACTTACCTAGATACCCATCATCCCATTTCATGTAACACTTGCTTCCAAATATTCTGAAGTGTTTGATAGATGTGTATCTTCCTTTCCATAAATCATAGGGCATATTATCATTGTTGACTCTGATTTTACCTATGTTTAAAATGTAGACAACAGTGTAAACTGCTTTTCTCCAAAAACTATATGAATTTTTTTCTTCATTCAACATTGTCCTGATGATCTCTTGTACATTTATATTTTTCCTTTCAACTACTCCATTTTGTTGAGGATTTCTTGCAGTTGCATATTATATTTTTATTCCATAGGTTTCAAATAATTGTTCAAATTCATTGGATGTGAACTCACCTCCATTAACTGACCTTAAAAAAATTATTTTCAAATTGGTCTCATTCTCATCTAAATATTTGAATGTTTTAAACTTCTCAAATGCCTCAGATTTATTTTTGAGAAAGGTAACCCAATTCATCCTTGTATAATCATCAATAAGAAACATAAAATAACTTTCCCCTTGCAATTTTTTTGTTCTTTTTGTTCCACATATATGTGTATGCACAAGTTCCAAAGGCTTGGATGTTTCATATTCCTTTGTCTTGAACCTCACCCTTGATTTTTTTCCATGCTGACACTTCTTGCAAACAATGTTTGAGGGATTTTTTATGTTTGGCTTATATCTTACTACTTGTTTGGTATTATTTTTTACCCAATTGTCAAAGTTCATATGACCCACTCTTTTATGCCACAACCAAATTTCATTTGTCTTCCCCATGAAGCATTTTTCTCCATCAATTTCATCAAGAATGTATACATTGTTTGGGGTTCTGATTGCTTTTGCAACCAACTTGCCTGAATTTCCTTTTTTGATCTGACATTCTCGGGAGTCAAAATTAAGAGTCTGTCCTTGGTCACAGATCTAGCTTACAATAAGAAGATTGTGTTTCAAGTTTTCAACATATAGAACCTTTTCAACCTTATCTCTTCCATTATCAAGACTGAGAGTTCCCTTTCCAACTATCTTTGAGTTGCCATTGTCTCCAAAGGTTACACTAGCTTCATTCTTCTTCAGGATGATAAAATTTCTTCTATCTCTTGTCATGTGACTAGAGAACCCATTATCAATGACCCAATTATCCTTATTATTTTTTGCATGAAGTACAGCTTGAATTAACATGGATTTTTCTTTTTTCTGATCTCTTGGTTCCTGATTTATTTCCATGATTGTTGGGGATTCCTCTTTCTGATTTTAATTGAAATCACTTATGTAGCATGACCAACCACCCAAGTCAGGGCATGCTACTACAATTCTAGTATGTTCAAGATCTGATACCAATTTGTAGCATCCCCAGCCATCCCAGGGCCGGGCCATGCCACCTTACAGAAAGACTCACTTTCATTTGCAAAAAATATCATACTTAATAAATTAAAAACAAACATCTACTTTATGTTAACATACACTGAATTATGTGGAAACGTATAGTAAATAAAAACATGTGTAGCATACATCATGTAATTAAGCATATATAAAGAGTACTTATATGTTTAATAATGCCACCAACTACGTGTAGACCTTTCGTGAACCTCCCGACCTTATACCACGCTGCTCCAAGTTATCAGCAGTGGGTCACCCCTGAGCTGGGACTAAAATCCAACCAGGCTAAAGAGAATCCTAGGCTAGGATGAGGTTACAAATTCTCTAGGAATTATTATTTCCCCAGGAGTCCACTCACATCCACAAATTATAGTCCCTCATTCCCCACATTCATGTCCCACCCCAGGGAGTGTGCCCCTTCTCTGCTTAACAGTCCTTTGGCTACCCCACTCCCCTTACAGGGCTTCAACAACAAGCCGTAAATGAAGTCTCAGAGCACTACAACCGTCGCAAGGCTCCCTCTTAGAAAATAACTTCCCCAGAAACCTCTCTCACCTGGAGACAGTTTCTCACAGGCCTGACAACCTACTTCTTTAGTCCAGCTCCCAAGCCAATCCAATCAGGGTAATAACAACAAACAAATCGGGTATGGGCTATGGTAATGACAACAAGCCACACTGGTCTAGAGAAAATCATCGGTAGAAACATAAAAATGGCTAGGGTGAGATATGGTTCAGGAACTATGCAGTCATGCTATGCTTCACAGGATTAAAACAGGTTAGCTTCATGTGGTTTGCAAGTTTCATAACTTTTTGGATTCCATGGTGTGTGCCTCCCAACATCAAAGGAAATAATTCTCCCTCAATGTCTGGGTGCCTGAGAAGAATGTCCATAATGGAAAAGAACCCCCTAAACAAATTGAATTTCCCACATATAAATGCATGCACCAAGATTGGCACATGGCTCCCTTGTAGCTCGTTTCTCTCCACTTGGGATTCATTCCCTCTTCCATGAGACTTAGGATAAAATAACTATCCTCACCTTAGTATTTAAGAAAATATAATATGATATTCTATTAGGGTTAAGCCCTTTTCCCCCTAGTCTCTTATCCCTCCCTTTCCCTACCTAGTGGATCTTAGTTCCTCGTAACTCTTTCTTCATGGTCGATCTGTACGTAGTGATGTGCTTTATTTTAATGATATAAATAATTACATATACAAAAATAGGATCACTGACCTTAACTGATCCATGCTCTCCGACCTAATATTCACATAAGCCTCCCACCTTATAAACACTTGGCTCACCATCCTATAAACATAATTACAATTCAGAAAGGGCTCAGCCTTTGGGTATTATAATCCCCTCCCATTATTTATGCATTGTCCTTAGTGCATTATATTTACATATTACAACTAGATTTTCAAAAATCTTCAAAAAGATGCGGGTATTTTGCCCGCATGGCCTCTTCATGCTCCCAAGTGGCATCCTTATGACCGTACCAGATCCATTGGACTGTTACTAGCTCGATGGATTGATGCCAGAGATTCTTGATTTTTCGGTCTAGAATGCATACCAGATGCACTTGAAAAATGCCTTCTTTCTCCACTAGATCACATTCCAATCAATAATATGATTAGCATCATGTATATACTTCTTAAGCAATGATACATGGAATACATTATGAATGGTCATAGATGCAGGTAATGCAATCATATAAGCTACAGGCCATGTTGGAACGTATTATTTTATTTTTATACTCTTGGTTCAAAGGTTGGAGCCGCCCTTCTTTCTAAATAAGTAAGAGGTTATAATTAAGCCCAAAAACCCAGATTTTGGGATCTCACGTATTTCACGATGTACCTACCAAGCCCCAGTATCCTGACGTGCGAAGTAGCGATAAGGTTTAGTTCTAACCACCATTATCGAGCCTCTAAGTAAAGATCGTTTGATGTCATCACCTCGTGCTCTCGCATTTCGGGAGTTACTCGTCGAACACTTTCCGAACCTCTGAGATGAGAAGTTGCGAAGTCTTTTCAAGTCACTCAAGTAAATATCAAGAGTAATCTTTTTAAATCGTAGTTAGTCTCTATCGTTATTTCACGACTCGACGATTCTTTCCTTAAAACGCAACACCTTTGTAACTCTGATCCCCGAAATCGTGATATTCATTAATTAAGATGGGTTAATTAAAAGATTAAGTTAAATCACAAATTATAAATAATTTCGCACCATCGAGAGTTCGCGCTTTTGGGTCTCAAAGGCTAGAAGCGAAATCGTCCGATACGATGAGTGTCGAAAAGGGGATAAAGGACTACAAGCACGAAATTAAAGGTGCTACGTTGGATTAATTAATTCCTTGAGTAGGTTTTAACCGTACGATCTACGGATGACGCTTTTAACGTTTCTATGCTTTTCCCAAGTTACAAGTCGTCAAATATTTATGGAATATATTTGAATTTCATTGAAGTGATTGACAATAAGATCCCACTTATTTTCTAAAATCTTTCCATTAAACCATTTAACTGTTATGTCGACAAGGACTAGCATGAACTTAAGTGTTTAAGCTGAGGGTTTTCTTTCATTATCTCAACTTTCCTTTCTATTGTGTGCAAAGCTATTTCACCAGGATAACTTATGTCTGTGTTTTCAATCTTTTGCGACAGGGGATCTAATTGTAAGTTCATACACCATGGCTCCATGAAAAGCACCCAAGGTAGTTGTCCAGATCTTAGGCCAAGGTTTAGATATTGTTTCTGATACTTCGCCTCGACATATCAATACTATTAAAACATGGATGCATATTTCCAATGTTCTACAGCCCGAGGTGATAAATTGCTCGGATGATTCTTGTGATGAGGAGAATGATGACATGTCCACCAAATACAAAATCATTTCTCATGCAGAGATTCAAAAAATAGAATCAAGGCCACGGCTTCTCCCCTATAATGATATGGTCATATGGGCACTGGACTATGTAGACCTCCTAACCAGACCGATTTTCAACAAACAGAGGGAAGCAGTCAGGTCTTTTAGACCAGAGTACCTACGGGCAGTGTATAAATTGTCACCCACTCCAAATCATATTTACAATACTGAATTCCTAGAGGATTTCAAAAAGAAGGAATGTGAGCAGTTCGGGAGTAATTTATCCGATCTGATCAAAGACTGGGTTTCACACCCCGCAAAATTCAAGGTTGATACTAATGGAATTTATTCAATCTCCTCTTTAGAGCCACAATTAAAGTATGTAGCGATGATGGCCTATAGACTATACAGGAAGGAGGACACAACTCATTTTTTCCTCCCATGGGTGCTGCTCATTTATACAATCGCTGAAGGATTTTCTTTTGACTGGGCCAAAATGATGTCAGACAATCTCACCAGTCAAATTATTGAATATCGAGCGCAGAAAGCCAGCAGGAGAACATCTTCATTCTTTATGTCTGCCTACATCATGGACACTATTTTCTTCATGAAACCTTTCCCATTGATGATATGGAGCTAGACTCCATCTGATGCTGAGCCTATTCATGTTTACCACTCGAAGCTTTGGGAGGATAAGGCCAAATATTTCATCTACGATATTTTTAATTGGGTAATGGTACCGATGCATGTTTCTCTCTTCGGCCATCCGCCTCCCCAGATTTCATATAACATCATGACCAACCTGATTAATGTAGTCGATTGGTATATAGAAGGAGAGTATTCATACATCAAGGTTTTCGGCACCTTTGTTCCCCCCCATGTTTTGTTGTTATTTCTGCTAGATAAGCTAATATGATGCGATATCGTCAGGCAATCTATGCTTGGTGGAGTAACCAAGGAGCTCAAAGGACTATCGAAGAAGTTATGGCCACCCTTCTCCATTCACATTGGGTTGTAATCTTTATTATATTTTGGCCATGCCAAAGTCGAGGCTACGACCTTAGAGGAAATGAAGTTGGTGAACATTGAGTTCAAAAAGCACGACCCAAATAAGGTTGTGAGTAATCACTTGGAGAATTGTGTCCTGAAGAGATACGAACATGAGGATTCACCCCATGATGAAATCTTCTAAGATGTGAGGTCCTACTCTGAATTTTTGAGCTTGATTCATGCCTTTCCACCCATAGATATGGCCGATTTCCTCAAATTCAAGGAGCATCGGAAGAGTTTCCTCCCCCTAATTTTATAGGGAAAAACCCCAAATATTCTAGTTATACAACAGACAAAAGCCAAAGTCTCAAAGAACTCAAGTCCTGGCAAGGAGAAAAATCAAGAAGGGATAGAAAAAAAGGATACCTCGGAACAAGGAGCCGAAATCCCCGATCGAGGAGAGAAAAACCGAGAGGCAGTTGCGCCAGGCAAGCGGGTACTAAGTCAAGCTGAGATACCCTCGCAAAAGGCAGGAGAAACCTCATCGATCACATCAAAAGAGCTGGTCACAGACACTACCCCTAAACAATCATCCAAGGAAATCGACAGTCTGATTGATGTTATCACACCCTTACAGGTCACAAAGGGGAATCTCGATGCAGGATGGATTTTCAATGAAGAAATGACCCCCATTTATGTAGAGGAGCTACCTCCTAACAAATTTTTCTTTGATAAAAAAAGGAAGGCCGTGGTGAGGCAAGAATTATATCAAAGAGAGGGCATATGGCTAAAAAAATTAAAATCACAACAGATGGAAAGGACGTGAAAGAGGAAGAATTCATCGAGGAGATAGAGGGAACATTAGGAGCTTACGCTAGGGCCAATCAGTACTTAGTTGGAAATTTGAAGGCACAATTGAAATGGAAGAACCTCTTGATCGGTAAGTTGGAGGCAAAGGTAGTTACGGTAGAAGCGAATGCCAGGGATCAAGCGAACAAAGGTCTCGAGGAGGACAGAGCAGTTGACCAATAGGAAATTGAACAACTTAGAGTTGAGCTCAATAAAATGTGTCAGTCAATCCAGATAAAGCAAGTGCAGGGAAGCCAACAAGAGGATTTAATACAACAGTTGCAGTCAAAACTATCTTCTACCAAGAACCAGGCCATAGATATAGATACGTTCTTGTACCAAGCCATCGAGATCCAATAAAAGGTGGAAATAGCTCAGCAGGGATTGCTTTCCAAAGTGGAAATCATCCAAAGTCACTTTCAAACAATTGACCAAGTGCCAAAGGATATTTCTTTAAGAGAAAGGGAAGCTTGGGAAACTCGAATCACTTTCCAGGAAGTTGTCGTAGCAACAGCAAAGGAAGGAATGGTTGGTAGTGTTAGATTATCCATCTCAGAGAAAACCAAGGGAAATATCTTACTGAAGGCGTGGGAGAATAATATATCAGAGAGAAGAGAAAGAGCTAAATAGATGAAGAATTCTTGTAAAGAGACATTCAGCCTGATAAATAAAAATCTATTGAAACTTGATAAGGAGGATAGCATTAGGACACTGGGAAAAATTAACATCACCAAACACCTATTAGATATCAAGGACAATGTCGAAAAGGAGCAAGCTGAAATATCCCAGTTGATTCAGGTTGAATTTTCCCAAGTGGACAAATGGTTAATAAAACCAAGTTTACAATTATGGTCCATCATCACGGAAGACCAACAAGTAGCAAGACGATTGCCACAGATGGTGAATAATTGTTACACTTTTGAGGCCAACAACAAAGCAGAGCCCTCCAGGTTGATAACCTAGTTGATTGAAAGGTGTGTCAGTTGCGTCGAGCAGGGGAAAGGACAGGCTTCTGGTGTTAAATGATGACAGGCATTATTCTATTCTATTTCTGGGTTCAAGGGAGCAAAGAAAGGAATGTGTTCCACCTGCATGGGGGAAGACAAAGCATGAGGAAATGAAATTATTCCTTTCCTCAATTGTAATCAAAGGTTTCTAGAATGAATGGAATTTGAAGTGTTTTTTACGCTTGTATAAATAGGTATTTTGAAGAAAAACAAAGGGATTTTTCTTTTGGCAGATTGTAATAGAGAAATTTTCCATCGCCAGGAATTAATACAAAGCGAATTGAAGACTCCCTATTATTTCATGCTTCATGACATTTTTATATGCATCTTTGATGAATGCTTTGATTGCAATTTGGTACAACCTCTACTGTAGCAATCATGTTTTAGTTATCTAATTATTTGCAGCTTTTCCTCTGTATCGGATATTAGCAGGTACAAGACCTGTGGATTACTTAGATCCCTATATTTTACGCTTCATTAAAGTGTTTCTCTTCTTTTTCTCCTTCTGTTACAGCGTGAGATTCCTCTCGACATGATGCCTCACATTGTCTGACAGCTCTATGTTTTTCTTTCGCTTCATACATGGTTCCAAATTTTTAACTCAGTTATGGAAAATGGCCTTCAATTTGTTAAACTACTAATTTGTCTCACGGGATTTTTTCTCTCATATAAATCAAAAAATTGAATCAGCAACTTAAAAACAATAGCCTCTTAAATCTTTGTTCCTTAAATGATTGTCCCTGTTGCAAGGCAACCTCACATAGAACCTGGCCTCTCATACCAAACCAGCATCACCTTAAACCTATTTGACACTATCCTAAGAACTGCAACCACCCGGGTCGAACTCAAAAGTTCATGGGCAGCCATTGAACGAGACATAACCTCTCAAGAACAAGTGGAAGTTAGACATAGACAAATTAGAAATCAACTATAGTTTCTCTTTCAGTTGATTGCTCCTTCCCTTATCCTTTACCCTTTTCTGGATGCCTAGACTCTATACTTCCTATCCTTAAGTACAGACTCTGGCACGACATCTTTCTGGATTCGTTGTCGGGGACGGAGAATCATAGTCACTTTCCCCTGAGAGAATGGCATTTCCAAGTTTCATTTTTTGATAGTGAACAAAGAGCGAACACCTTGTTAAGGATAAACCTTTATCATTCACTTGGCGACTCCACTTTTAAGTAATATGGCATCCTTTCGAAGGAACACTAGACAAAACCCATATGCTAAATAGACCGTGCCAGTTTACGACCCTGAAAAAATACTAAAACCAAGGGGTCTTTTCAAACAAAATGAATTTGTTTACCAACCCAAGTCTACTCAGTCTAAAGATAAGACCTTTCTTGAACCTTCATCCTCACGAGAACCTTCTCTCGGAAAAACATTGGACAATACTGTCAAATCCGAGACCCTAAAGTCCAAGCAAATCCTACCCGAGATTAAGACCGAAACCTCTCCAATTACCTCTTACATTAGTAGGGGTGACACGCCTTCCGTAAATCTCATCCCTATCGATATTTCATTGAATCTCATTATAAACCTCTCTATCACTCAAGGCCTCGAAGAAGTTTCCACACCCACGAATTTGACATTAGTGGGCTCTCCAATTTATATATCCTGCAAGTTAGAGGAACCAAGTACTCATTTACCCTCTCCCCCTTTTCCAACTTTCACTTCCCCTGGTAAAAAGTTCCCCAATTTTTCCCCCTCCACCCCGGGGAAGCTAGAGAGTCACTATACATATTTGCCAACCCTATTTATAATGCACCAATTTCCTCTCCTAGGTCATTCATGGCTACCATTGAAGGAGGATCAGGGGGAGCAGGAGGTCAAGGCCAACAACTGCCCCCAAGGGTTTTCACCAAAGTGGCCGCTAGATACGCTCCCTTGGTCCTTCCTGTACCCCTCCATGATTTACCCGAAAACTATATGAAAAACTTACCCAAGTTCACAGGAGAAGGGGATCTAACCACAGCTGAGCATATCAACCTCTTCGATCAATTCACTGATATTCTAGGTCTCGAAAATGAGGACGTGTATTCCCGTTTGTTTGTCCACACCTTCGAGGGACAGGTAAGAACTTGGTTTCGAAGCCTGCCCCTAGGTTCAATATTATCCTACAATGTGCTAGAAGACCTTTTTCTCAAACAATGGGGTGAAATAAAGGATCATTTATACTATTTGAGCGAGTTTGGGTCTTTAAACAAAAAGGGATCTGAAACTATTATGGAATTTATCGAAAGATTTAACAAGTTGTACAATAAGATCCCTGTTGAAGTTAAACCGTCCCAACCCGTAGCCAAAGTAACTTTTGTAGGAGATTTTGAACCTGATTTCGCTCTACTATGAAGAGAAAGGAGAGGGGCTGACTTAACCTGAATTCAAGATGACGATGTGGAAATTGAGTCAAACATGATGGCTTCAGGTAAATTAAAAACGAAAACCGAAACGGGAAACAGGGAAACCAAACGTTTTAGAGAACAAGCGGGTCCCTCTGGATTTGGAAGGTCCTCAGATGAAAAAATGGATGACATGGCTAGGATAATAAAGGAGCTATCAAACAAAATCTCAAGAATGGAGCTATACCAATCTGAATCTGATAAATTCATTAAGAGAGAATTCAAGAGAAACCCCAATCCTTAGATTCAACAAAGACAGATTAAAAATGAAGATCAAAAAATTCAAACACCTCTAAAAAATGAAAATTTTATTGGAGGAAATGATATGCAAGAGTTAGAGGATTTGGAAGAAGACGTAAACAATTTAGGTGATAACTGTATACAACCTCACTTGATGAAAGAAAATTATGATAAATCTCAAAACATTGAACAATCATCAGGTGCAGATAATAACCTAAAAAATGCTGATGATCTCGCTTATCAAGGAATGGACGACACAATAATGGATGAGCTCGAGCATAAATACAATCTGAGGCCTAAAAACAAACCTGTATCGACTGCTCAACCCAATAAAATTTGTCCTAGGGGCGAAACCTACGAGCCTATCCAGAAAGAGACCAAGACGCGAAATAACAAAGAGGTAGACTCACGGAATATCAACGTAAAGGAGGTTGATACCCAAGCGAGAAGAACTAATACAGTTGAAACATGGACACCTGAAATGCCCAGAACCATCGAAAATAAAACAGTGCAAACAAATAAAATGGATAGGAAAGAGTTCGAAGTTTCAGCCAAGGAAACGGATAAAATTGTGGAAAGTTTATGCCTAGAAAGCAAGATAAATAAGATCAAGATACCAATACCTTTGGTCGAGTTGGCGAAGAATCCTGTGTACCGAAAGAAAATAACCAAGATGATGAATTTTTCAGATTTAGAGAGTCATCTTGACGTGATAAATCTGGAAGATGATAAGCCTAATATCAATTTTGTTCCACTTTTTGAAGGTGCCAGAGATACCATCACCCCCTTCTATATTACCCTGAAAGTGCATGATCGGTTGTTGCATAATTGCATGCTGGACTCTGGGGCCTCTCATAACGTAATGCCCAAATCCATTATGGATAGACTCGGCCTCAAAATCACCAGACCCTGTGGAGATATTTACTTATTCGATTCAAGGAGAGTTAAGTGCATGGGCATGATCAAAGATTTAGTAGTCTCCATCGCCCAGATTCCAGTGAAAAATGTCCTAATGGATGTAGGTTTCACTGATATACCCTCGAAGTACAGTTTGCTATTATATATACCTTGGGGAGTCAAGCTCGGGGGATCCCTTCAGCTAGATATGACCTACGCCACGATCCCTATTTTTGGCGAGCAATTCACTCGGTTATACAGGGAAACACGGTTGGCATATACGGTAATTGATCCTGAGAATCCTAACAATTACCTTGTTTATATCGTCGACCAATACCTAGGAAATTGTATTCTGTCTTTTGACGATAGTGAAAATAATTGTACGAAAGAAAGTTATATTGATGAAATCAAAACTGAAAAGATAGCTAAAAATGTGTATAGCATTGGAACTTGAAAAATGTTTTTCGATGGTTCTTCGTCGTGTGAAGGAGCAGGTGCGGGCGTGCTTTTCATAACACCTGAAAATCAATTCGTCGTCCCCTTCTCTTACAGGCTACAGTGGGATATAGACTACACAAACAACGTATGCGAATATGAAGCTCTAGTCTTGGGATTGGAAGTTGCCAAGAAGCTAAACATAAAGAACTTAGAGGTCTATGGGGATGCAGAACTGATTGTGAAGCAGGTGAATCGGCAGAATCAGGCCAAGCACCCAAGACTGAGGTCCTACATAAATTGCGCCTGGGTTCTAATGCAAAAATTATTTTCATCGGTAAAGGTTCATTTCAACCCATGAGCTGAAAACTAGCAAGCCGATTCACTAGCCAAAGCAGCATCGACTTTCGCACTCCCTACCGCTTTCAAATTAAAATACCGCATAGAGGTAAGGAAAAAACCATCCATACCAAACAACATACAACATTGGCAGGCATTCAAAGATGACGAATAGATCATAAAGTTCCTGGAAATGGTGGATGATTTTGCCAAAACTCACATCGACCAAGAAAACCAAAATGAACATACATGGATTATGCAGGAAGGGGAGGAGCCTCAGGAGTTCCAAGAAAAAATCGCAAATCATCGCATGCTAATGTTAAAAAATAATCAGATCCCTAAGGGCCTGATACCTCTGGAAAGGTTGTTTGACCAAAACGACATGCCTCTGAAGTCTACCTTGCAGCCCCAACCAGAGGAGGTCGAATATTGTGATGTAGGCACTGCTAAAGAACCTAGGATAGTGTAAATATCAAAGTACCTTCCTCCCGAGATGAAAATAAAGTATGTAGACTTACTCAGGCAGTACATGGATGTTTTTTCATGGACTTACGATGATTTGAGAACCTACGACACCTCTATGATCGAACACAAGATACCTTTGAAACCTAGAGTTAAACCATTTAGATAGAAGCTCAGACAAATCAACCCCATTTTATTTCCCGTGGTCGAAAGAGAAGTGAAAAAGCTCTTAGACGCAAAAATAATCGTGCCTCTTAGGTACTCTGACTGGGTGGCGGACGTAGTCCCGATCAGGAAAAAGAATGGGTAAATCAAACTATGCATTGATTTCAGAAACCTAAATAAATCCTCTCTCAAGGACAATTGTCCTCTACCCAAGATGAATCACATCTTAGAAAAGGTAGTTGGTGCTAATAGAATGTCGATGATCGATGGATTTTTGGGTTACAATCAGATCGCGGTCAACAAAAAGGATAAGGAAAAAACCACTTTCACTACACCTTGGGGTACATTCATGTATGACAAAATGCCTTTTGGTTTGATGAATGCAGGTACCACCTTCCAAAGAGCTATGGACATTGCCTTCGTTGGTGAAAGAGACAGATTCTTGTTTATTTACCTTGATGACCTGACTGTGTTCTCTAAATCCAATGAAGACCACTTGATACACCTCCAGCAAACGTTCGAGAAATGCTGAAATTTTGGTTTGTCCTTGAACCCCAAAAAGTCTCATTTCGCGATGCAAGAAGGTAAACTCTTGGGCCATATTGTGTCTCGAGATGGAATTAAAATCAATCCTAAAAGGGTTGAAGCTATAGACACCATAAATATTCCTAGAAACGTTAAAGAAATTCAGTATTTTTTAGGAAAAATAAATTTTTTGAGAAGGTTCATTCCGAATTTTGCTGAAATCGTGAAATTGATCACAGATATGCTCAAGAAAAATAGTGCAGTCAAATGGACAACCGAAGCCAAAGCATCATTTTCCCGGATAAAAAAAGTTATAAGTGAAGCACCTGTACTAGCGAGCCCTGACTACCTGAAAGAGTTTTTGATTTTCTCATTCGCATCTGAACACAAAATTGCGGCAGTACTCCTCCAAAAAAATGAGTAAGGTTTTGAGCAACCAATAGCATTCTTCAGTAAAATTCTTAGAGATGCCGAATTAAAATATGATATAATGGAAAAAAAAAGCATACGCTATGGTAAAGGTGCTAAAATCTTTCAGGACTTACGTGCTACACTCCAAGGTGATAGGATATGTACCTACCTGTGTTGTAAAATACATATTGGTACAGCCCGATAGTGACAGGAAGAGGGGTCGGTGGCTTGCCAAGATTCAAGAATTCGATCTGGAAGTGAAGCCGACAAAACTGGTAAAAGGACAGGGTTTGGATAGGCTCATGGCTGAAATGAATTTCCAAGCACTCGGGATAAATAACCTACAGGAATATGAAGGAGATGTGGACATAGATGCTTTTGATGACCAAATATCTGTGACTGAAATCGAAGAGAGGTTTGTTTCATCAAGATGGTATAAAGACATAGTCTCCTACTTATTGACCCTGAAGTGCCCTGATGATCTGTCTCCATCTAATACCAAGACACTAAATCTACATGCGGTGAATTATTGTATATCCGAAAGCAAATTGTATTGGAAGGAACCATTAGTCTTCCTACTAGTTTGTCTAGTGGAATCTGAAACAGAAAAGGTCATAAACGAATTTCAAGAAGGGGTATGTGGAGGACATCACGCATGGAGGGAGACAACTTATAAAATCTTGAGAGCAAGATATTATTGGCCTAGGTTATTCTCATATGTCAACACCAAAGTTAGATCCTACAAACCTTTCCAGTTGTTTGTAGGCAAACAAAAACTCCTAGCTCTACCTCTGGTCCCGGTAAAAGTAGAAGCCCCCTTTCAACAATGTGGATTGGATTTTATAGGCGAAATCAACCCACATTCTAGTGCTCAACATAAATGGATCCTGACTGTCACAGATTACTTCACCAAATGGGTGGAGGCCATTCCAACTAGGAAGGTGACTAATTCAGTGGTTATAGAATTCCTGGAAGAGAACATAATGTCCAGATTCGGCTGTCCCCGAAAGATAGTCACGAACAATGCCCAGGCATTCAATTCTATGGCAATGGTTACTTTTTTCCAAAACTATAACATCGTATTGGTCCACTCCACTGCATATTACCCTCAAGGAAATGGGTTAAACGAATCATCAAATAAAAGTTTAATTACCATAATTAAGAAAGTGCTAAGTGAAAAAAAAAAATCTTGTCATGTGCATCTCAAGTACGCTTTGTGGGAAAATCGGATAGGCATGAAGAAATCTATTGGCACTTCGCCTTTCCAATTGGTATACAGGACTGACATGGTATTTCCTACAAATTTAGTGCTTCCTGTAATGAAGCTCTAGCAAGATGAGAAAGAAGAACCAAACCATGTCACAAGGAGAATAAAATAGTTGATTGAGGTTCACCAGCACATGCCTGAGGTGGACAAAAGGATGTAGAAATACCAGGACAACATGAAAGCGCTATTTGATCATAAGGCCAAAGACAGGGAATTCCTCCCTAGCGATTTGGTTTTGAAATGGGATGCTAGGAGGGAAGACTCTGCAAAACATGGAAAATTTGACCATATCTGGTATGGATCTTTCAAAGTCACAGCTTCTGAAGGGAATAATTCGTTTATATTATAAAATCTAGACAGTAAAATCCTCAATGCCCCTATCAATGTGTGTTAATTGAAGCACTACATGCATTGAATGATTGTTCTGAATTTCCACTGTATATACCGGTTTGTTTTCCTTGTTTTTGTTTTAGAGATTTTCGGTAAATTCTACTTTCATCGCAAATAAAACAGGTTAGAAATTTCTTAGAAGTTGGGATACAAAAGTTTTCAATACATTGAGTTCCATAAATCTTGATGCCTTTATACTTTTCATGTTGTTTTCCTGCAGGATTACGGCTTATGGTCCACATAGTAAAGGGAGAAAATGGATGGTCACGCATCAGGAAATTGAATTGCCCAAAACAGGTGATAAAAGAAGATGTGTTAAGAAGAAAATGAAATGGTAAGGCAGGGGTATAAATCTCTGAAACATCTGGTTTTCAAACGAATATCACTTAAGCACAACAACGATCTCATGAAAAGGATATGTTTTCTTGACGTATCATTAAATAAAAAACTTTTACTGTGGATTTAAAAAAAAAAGCTCACCTAGACAATTCAAAAATATTTAAATCAAAGAGGGAAGTAAAGCCTCTCCAAGAAAAAGTTCTAAGATTCAAGATTGCATTGTATGACCTGAGTTGTATGATACTTCAAAACCTTCTCTCTCATCTCCTCACTATCCTTGGCTCTCTCTCCTTGAAACCCAGATACCTTCCCCTGGCCTCTACAGAGGAAGAAGAGTTTACGCTTCATCTCCGGAAGCTAGCAAGCCAATCTTAGAAAATAAGCTAGCCGTCACAACTCCTTGGCCTCCTACCGAGAAAAGTTATGCGCGGATTGTTCCTAACTCTCTTAGGTTTTTTAACAGGCTTCTAAGGATTAATTCTTACTCAAAGGAAGATCCCTGGAAATAATTTCTCCCGTAATTTCCTGCAGACTAAGATGTTTTGAAAGTCAAGAAGAGCTCGGTCCAGAGAAATAAAAGAGTAGACTAGCCTTTGTTGCAATTATTACACAGATATCACCCCTGGTATGCTTATACTGATTGATTTCCCCCACTTCATTTAAAACATACACAGAAGATGGAAAAAGGAAATTCAAATTGATTGCCCCCATCTAGTCTGCAAAGATGATGAAAATAAACTCGTAAAACGATTTCCCTCATCTCAGCATTTAAATGCAAAATTACTTTGAAGTGGTGAAAGGAAATTCAATAAAGGGAGCCAGATAACTTCACTAGGGTACTGAACAGGCCCGCTGGCAGTGAAGCAATATCTAAGATATCTGGAAGGTTGTCATACATGTATTACATTGTACTCTGGTAACCAAATTCTTTCAAAACTAGATCTACATCCCAAACTCATGCAGGGTTCCCTGATTAAGAACATGAAATTCACTTTGCTTGATGCAAGCCAAAACCCACAGGACCCGTTGAATTTCCTAAGATTGTTTTGATCATCTTAAGCAGTACCGAGCTCAGTATCGAGAAAAGGAAAGTTATCAAATGGACTACAGCTGAGTTTAGAAGGTGTTTGATTTTCAAAAAAGATTTTTGGAAGTAAAGATGAAATCTCAGGTTTCCCTTTGTACCCTCTTCCTAAGCTAGTTTTCACAGAAGCGAACCAGCGACTCCATCTACCCAATACATGCACTTGGTCTACCGTTCTTCTCGTCCCACAAGGATATGAGATCCCTATTTGGAGCCTATGTTGGAACGTACTATTTTATTTGTATGCTCTTGGTTCAAAAGTTGGAGCCGCCCTTCTTTCTCAATAAGTAAGAGGTTATAATTAAGCCCAAAAATCTGAATTTTGAGATCTCGTGTATTTCACGATGTACCTACCAAGCCCCGGTATCCCGACGGGCGAAGTACTGATAAGGTTTAGTTCTAACCATCGTTATCGAGCCTCTAACTAAAGATCTTTTGATGTCATCACCTCGTGCTCTCTCATTTCGGGAATTACTCGTCGAACACTTTCCGAACCTCCGAGATTGGAAGTTGCGAAGTCTTTTCAAGTCACTCAGGTAAATATCAAGAGTAATCTTTTTAAACCGTAGTTAGTCTCTATTGTGATTTCGTGACTCTGCGATTCTTGCCTTAAAACGTAACAAATTTGTAACTCTGATCCCCAAAGTCATTTTATTCATTAATTGAGATGGGTTAATTAAAAGCTTAAGTTAAATCGCAAATTATAAATAATTTCACACCATCGCGACTTCGAGCTTTTGGGTTTCAAAGGCTAGAAGCGAAATCGTCCGATACGACGAGCACCGAAAAGGGGATAAAGGACTAAAAGAATGAAATTAAAGGAGCTAAGATGGATTAATTAATGCCTTGAGTAGATTTTAACCGTATGATCTACGGATGAAGCTTTTAACGTTTCTGCGCTTTTCCCAAGTTACGAGTCATCAAATATTTATGGCATTTATTTGAATTTCATTGAAGTGATTGACAGTAATATCACACTTATTTGGTAAAATCTTTCCATTAAACCATTTAATCGTTCTATCGACAAGGACTAGCAAGAACTTAAGTGTTTGAGATAAGGGTTTTCTTTCATTATCTCAGCTTTCCTTTCTATTGTGCGCAGAGCTATTTCACCAGGATAACTTCTGTCTGTTTTTTTAATATTTTGCGACAAGGGATCTAATTGCAAGGTCATACACCATGGATCCATGAAAAGCTCCCAAGGCAGTCATCAAGAGCTTAGGACAAGGTTTATATATTGTTTCTGATACTTTTCCTCGAAGTATCAATACTATTAAAACATGGACGCATATTTCCAATGTTCTGCAGCCCGAGGTGATAAATTGCTCGGATGATTCCTGCGATGAGGAGAACGATGCCATGTCCACCAAATACAAAATTATTCCCCAAGAGGAGATGTACAAAATAGCAGCAAGGCCACGGCTTCTCCCCTATTATGATATGGTCAGATGGGCACTGGACCATGTAGACCTCCTGACCAGAACTATTTTCAACGAACAGAGGGAAGCAGTCGGGTCTTTCAGACCAGAGCACCTACATGCAATGTATAAATTTTCACCCACTCCAAATATTATTTACAATACCGAATTCCTAGAGGATTTCAAAAATAAGGAATGCGAGCAGTTCAGGATAAATTTATCTGATTTGATCAAAGATTGGGTTTCACACCCAGCGAAATTTAGGGCTGATACTAATGGAATTTATTCAATCTCCTCTTTAGAGACATAGTTCAAGTATGTAGCGATGATGTCCTATAGACTGTACGAGAAGGAGGAAACAACTCACTTTTTCCTCCCATGGGTGTCGCTCATTTATACAGTCGCTGAAGGTTTTTCTTTCTACTGGGACAAAATGATGTTGAACAATCTCACCAATCGAATTACTGAATATCGAGAGCAGAAAGCCAGCGAGAGAACATGTTCATTCTTTATGTCTGCCCATATCATGGGTGTTATTTGATTCATGACACCTTTCCCATTGATGAGCTGGAGCTAGACTCCATCTGATGCTGAGCCTATTCATGTCTACCACTCGAAGCTTTGGGAGGATAAGGCCAAAGATTTCATCTATGAGAATTTTAACTGGGTAATGGTACCAATGCATATTTCTATCTTCGTCCATCCACCTCCTTAGATTTCAGATAACATCACGGCTAACCTGAGTAATGTAGCATATTGGTATACAGAAGCAGACTATTCATACATCAGGGTTTTTGGCACCTCCATTCCCCCCCATGTTTTGTCGGTATTTATGCCAGATAAGCTAATATGTCACGAGATAGCCAGGCAAGTTGTGCTTGGTGGAATAAGCAAGGAGCTCAAAGGAATATCGAAGAAGGTATGGTCACCCTTCCCCATTCACATTGGTTCATGCTCTTTATTATATTTTGGCCATGCCAAAGCCAAGGCCACAGCCTTGGAGGAAATGAAATTGGTGAATATTGAGTTCAAAAAGCATGACCCAAATAAGGTTGTGAGTAATTACTTGGTGAATTGTGGCCTGAAGATATATGAAAATGATGATTCACCCCATGATGAAATCTTCTGAGGTGTGAGGTCCTAATCTGAAGTTTTGAGCCGGATTTAGGCCTTCCCACATGGAGATATGGCTGATTTCCTCAAATTCAAGGAGCATCAGAAGAGTTGCCTCCCCCTAATTTTACAGGGAAAAACCCCAAATATTCTAGATGTACAGCAGACAGAAGCCAAAGGCTTAAAGAACTCAAGTCCTGGCAAGGAGAAAAATCAGGAAGGGACAGAAAAAAAGGATACCTCGGAACAGGGAGCCAAAATCCCTGATCAAGGAGAGAAAAAACCAAAGGCAGTTGCACCAGGCAAGCAAGTACTAAGCCAAGCTGAGATACCCTCGCAAAAGTCAGGCGACACCTCACCGATCACATCAAAAGATCCAGTCACAAACACCACCCCTAAACAATCATCCAAGGAAATCGGCAATCCGATTGTTGTTATCACACCCTTATAGTTCACAAAGGGGAATCTTGATGCGAGATGGATTTTCAATGAAGAACTAATGCCCATTTATGTAGAGGAGCTGCCTCCTAACGAATGTTTCTTTGATAAAAAAAGGAAGGTCATGGTGAGGCAAGAATTATATCAAAGAGAGGGCGTAGTGGCTAAAAAATTTAAAATCATGACAGATGGAAAGGTCGTGAAAGAGGAAGAATTCACTGAGGAGATAGTGGGAACATTAGGAGCTTACGCTACGATCAATCAGTACTCAGTTGGAAATCTGAAGGCACAGTTGAAACGGAAGAACCTCTTGATCGGTAAGTTGGAGGCAAAGGTAGTTACGGCAGAAGTGAATGCCAGGGATCAGACGAACAAAGGTCTCGAGGAGGCCATAGAAGCTGAACAACAGGAAATCAAACAACTTAGAGTAGAGCTCAATCAAATGCATCAGTCGATCTAGATAAAAAAAAGCATAGGTAAGCTAGCAAGAGGATTTGATACAACAGTTGCAGTCAAAACTAATTTCTGCCGAGAACCAGGCCATAGATATAGATACGTTCCGGTACCAAGCCACCGAGATCCAACAGAAGGTGGAAATAACTCAACAAGGATTTATTTCCAAAGTGGAAATCATCCAAATTCACTTTCAAACAATTGATCAAGCACTAAAGGATATTTATTTAAGAGAATGGGGTGGCTCGAATCACTTTCCAGGAGGTTTTCGTAGCAACAACAAAGGAAGGAATGGTTGGTAGTGTCAGATTATCCATCTCAGAGAAAACCAGGGAAAATATCTTACTGAAGGCGTGGGAGCATAATATATCAGAGAGCAGAGAAAGAGATAAAGAGATGAAGAATTCTTGTGAAGAGACATTCGACCTGATAAATAAAAATTTGTTGAACCTTGATAAGGAGGATAGCGGCGGGACACTGGGAAAAATTAACATAGCCAGACACTTGTTAGATATCAAGGAGAATGTCGAAAAGGAACAAGCTGAAATATCCCAGCTGAGTCAGGTTGAATTTGCCCAAGTGGACAAATGGTTAATAAAACCAAGTTTACAATTATGGTCCATCATCATGGAAGATCGACAAGTAGCAAGATGATTGCCACAACTCGCGTAGAATTTTTATACTTTCGAGGCCAACAACCAAGTAGATCCCTCCAGGTTGATAACCCAGTTGATTGAAAGGTGTGTCAGTTGCGTCGAGAAGGGGAAAGGGAAGGCTTCTGGTGTTAAATGATGACAGACGTTATTCTATTCTATTTCTGGGTTCAAGGGAGAAAAGAAAGGAAGGTGTTCCGCCTGCATGGGGGAAGACAAAGAGCGAGGAAATGAAACGCTTCCTTTGCTCAATTGTAATCAAAGTTTTCCAGAACGAATGGAATTTGAAGTGTTTTTTAGGCTTGTATAAATAGGCATTTTGAAGAAAAACAAAGGGCTTTTTCTTTTGGCAAATTGTAATAGAGAAACTTTCCATCACCAGGAATTAATACAAAGTGAATTGAAGACTCCCTATTCCGTCAAGAATGATTTATGTGCTTTCTTCTGTTATTTAATGCTTCATGACATTTTTATATGCATCTTTGATAAATTCTTTGATTGCAATTTGTTACAACCTCTACTGTGGCAATCATGTTTTAGTTATCTAATTATTTGCATCTTTTCCTCTGTATCGGCTATTAGCAGGTACAAGACCTGTGGATTACTTAGATCGCTATATTTTACGCTTCATTAAAGTGTTTCTCTTATTTTTCTTCTTCTGTTACAGCGTGAGATTCCTCTCAAAATAATGCCTCAAATTGTCCGACAGCTCTATGTTTTTCTTTCTCTTCATACATGGTTCCAAATTTTTAACTCAGTTATGGAAAATGAGCTTCAATTTGTTAGACTACTAATTTGTCTCACGGGATTTTTTCTCTCGTATAAATCAAAAAATTGAATCAGCAACTTAAAAACAATAGCCTCTTAAATCTTTGTTCCTTAAATGACTGTCCCTGTTGCAAGGCAACCTCACATAGAACCTGGCCTCTCAAACCAAACCAGCATCACCTTAAACATCTTTGACACTATCCTAAGAACTGCAAACACTTAGGTCGAACTCGAATGTTCATGGGTAGCCATTGAACGAGACATAACCACTCAAGAACAAGTGGAAGTTAGACACAGACAACTTAGAAATCAACTGTAGTTTCTCTTCCAGTTGTTTTCTCCTTCCCTTATCTTTTACCCTTTTATGGATGCCTAGACTATGTACTTCCTAGCCTTAAGTACAGACTCTGGAACAACAGGCCCAATCCTTTCTAGGATTTCAAATGGCCCACAGTAATGAGCTGCCAATTTGGAACAGTTTCTCAAATTAAGGGAACTTCTATTGGCCTTCACTTTCAGAAACACATGATCACCAATACAAAATTCTCTTTGAATTCTTCCCTTATCAGCGTAGCTTTTCTTCCTGTCTTAAGAATCCTTTAAATTTTTCTTTATATTTGACATCTTCTCTTCCATTTCCCTGAGTAACTCTGGCCCAACCACTTCTCTATCAGTTGGTTTGTCCCAGCTTATTGGTCTGTTACACTTTATTCCATAAAGTGCCTCAAATGGGCTCATATTTAGAGATGCTTGGTGCCCATTATTGTAAGTAACCTATACCAAGTGTAGATAGTCTTCCCATTTAGATGGTTTTTCCATCACATACATTCTTAGCATATCCTCTATCACTTGGTTCACCCTTTCTATTTTCCCATTAGACTCAGGATGATAAGTTGTGTTGAAGTTCATATTTGTTCCAAACTCTTTGAATAATCCCTTCCAAAACTTTGAGGTGAACTTTGGGTCCTTTTCAGAAACAATTGCCTTGGTTATTCCATGCAAGCGTGCTACTTCCATTAGATAAATATCAACAACATTGGTTGCCTTGTGAGTAATCTTCATTGGAATGAAATGGGAAGCTTTAGTAAGCTTGTCCATCACCACCATTATAGAATCATGCTACTTTCTTGTTCTGGGAAATTTGGTGATGAAATCCATTGACACCACTTCCCACTTCCACTCAGGAATGGGAAATGGTTGTAGAAACCCAATTGGGTGTCTATGCTCAACCTTGACCTTTTAACACTCCAAACATTTAACAATGTACTTAGAAATTTTCCTCTTCATGCTTGGCCAATAGTATTGGCTCTTGACTTGCAATGGTTTTCTGATATCTTGGGTGTCCATCATAAAGTACATTATGCATCTCCTTCAAGATCATACTCCTTAATTCACAAGAATTGGGTACATAAATTATGTTCATGTACAAGAGAATTTCATCATTTCCCAATTTATTATCTTCAACCTTCTGTTGCATTTTACCTTGATGTAATTTTGTTACTATCTCCATGTACTGCAAATATTCTTTTGCAGCCTTAGAAATTCTACCTTTAAGATTATTTTGATACATTCTAATGGTTGTATCATGCATTTCATGCACTCTCATGTTGATTGCATCAACCACTTTGTTCTCTTTTCCTTTTATGTGCTACATATCAAAGTCATACTCACAGAGAAACTCTAACCATCTACTTTGTATGTCATTTAGAGTTGGGTGATCAAATAGATATTTCAGACCATTATGGTATTTCCTCAGCTCAAACCTTTTTCCCATGAGATAATCCTTCCATTTATTTAAGGCATGCACTATGGTTTCCAACTCCAAATCATGAGTGGCATAGAGCCTTTCATGTTCTTTCAATTTTTTGGATTCAAAACATACCACAAAACCATTCTGACTGAGGACTCCACCAAGTCCTTCTTTCCATGCATCTATGCAAACCATGAAATCCTCTTTAGGATATACAATTTTCATAATTGGAGCATTTTTTAACAACTTCTTCAATTGTTGGAAGCTCCTTTCACATTATGTTGTCCATTGAAACTTCACCCCCTTCCTTTGCAAGGAAGTGATCAGGTGAGAAATCCTTGAAAACCCTACAATGAATATTTTGTAGTAGCCAGCTAGACCCATGAAGGATCTTATTTCTATCACATTCTTAGGTTCTATCCACCCTTTAATAACTTCAATATTTTCAGGGTCCACTGTTATCCCTTATTTGGATATGATATGCCCCAAATAGTGAATTCGGTTCTGATAAATTAGCACTTGCTCAATTTGGAATATAACTGGTTCTCTCTTAACACTTGTAACACCATCCTCAAGTGATTCTCATGCTCTTATTCTAACTTGGAATATATAATAATTTCATCCAAAAAGACAATGAAAAACTTGTCCAGGTATTCTCATAAAACACCATTCATTAAACACATGAAAACAATGGGTGCATTTGATAACCCAAATGGCACCACTGTGAACGCATAATGACCATACCTTGTCCTGAAGGCAGACTTGTTGATGTCTTGATCTCTGATTCTCACCTGATGATAACCAGATTTGAGATCAATCTTTGAAAAAAAAAAATCATTCTTCAATTGATCAAATAGATCATCGATCCCTGACAAAGGATACTTTTTATTTACATTTACTTTGTTCAATTGTATGAAGACAATACATAGTCTCAATGTCCCATATTTCTTATTCACAAATAAGGCTAGGTCACCCCAAAGTGAAACACTTGGGCGTATATACCCATTCTTCATAAGTTATTAAAGCTACATTTGCAATTCCTTCAGCTCTGGTGTAGTCATCATGTAGGGAGTCTTGGATACTAGAGATGATCCACGCATTAATTTTATAGAGAAATCAATATCTCTCTTTGGGGGTAGTCTTGCTATATCCTTGAACACATCCTCAAAATATTTCATAACTGCATGATCCTCAAGATTGGGCACCTTATCCGTAGGTGATTCCTCCATATGAGTTGCAATTATTTGGGAACCCTTCCTGTTGTTGTTCCTGAGTCTGTACTTAAGGCTCAAAAGTCCAATGTCAAGGCATCCGAAAGTGGTTAGAAGATGGAGAAGGGAGAAACATCAACCCTCGGAGAAGAAATCTAAGGGAGATTTATTTGTTGGCATTGTCTGGCTTCAAACTGCTCCTGGATAGTTATGTCTCGTTCAATGGTTGCCAATGCTTGTTCAAGTTCGGCCCGGTTAGTTGTCGTTTTAAGGATGGTATTGAAGAGGTTTAAAGCAATGTGTGTTTTGTTCAATAGTCTAGGTTCAACATTAGGTTGAGTTGGTACAGGAACTGTCATGGGGGAACAGTGCAGGTAGGAAAAAACTTTAAGAGAGGTTAAGTGTTGTCTCAGCTTAGTCTTGTAAAAGAGAACTTACGGTTGCAGAATTAGAATATGGATGTGAATCTAAGGCTCGTTCCCATAACTGTATTATATTTTAATAAAAGGGGTGATATGGGAGAAAAACATTGAGCCATTTACGGTGTCAAGTTCCTACCAGGGGAAAATCTCACGAAGTAAACAGGAGAAGAAAATATGTAAGAAAATAATTGATGTAACAAAAAATACATGTAGAATTCTGAAACTGCAGATTGGTCTTACACCGCTGATAGCTGGTGCAGAGGAAAGACAATAAACAATTACAGAAAACAAAAATTTATTCGTTATAGTAGTGGTCGTACTAAAGTATAACGAAGCACATCAAATATGAATATGAATTGAAATCGAAAAAATGAGGAACAAGAAAGCAAACTTGTAATACAGTAGTGACGAAATTGAGAATCTCGGATCTGCTTGTATTAAATCTCATTGTAAAAACTCTCTTACAAAATCTCAAAAAAGGGTCCAGCCTTGTTTATCTCTCTCTGGGGTATATTTATACAATTTTTACAAAGCGGGTAAAATCTCAATAGTCACAAGATTTCAATTATGACAGAGGAGAGAGAAATTGCTCCATTTCCCCTACTTTGTCTTCACTTAGTGTCAGGTGCTCGTCTTCGCGCAGACTCGGTGCAGGCGATACATCTTTCCACAAGCTGAGATACGAGCCGTGAAGGCTCTGCTTGACAGCTGGCCTCGACGAAGTAACATTCTCGGGCTAACTATTGTAGCTTGTCCTCCATTTGTGCACCGATGATATCGAGGGCACTTAGTTGCACACTAGGTTTGATCATGTGCTTATCAACTTGGGCAATGTCCACCATATCTATCTGAGAGATATCGGTCGAATCTCTCTCATCCTTCTCTTTCATATCAAGTGAGATCTGTTCCACATTCATTTGCATCAATGCTTCTACGTCGCCTCCACTATCCATACCCAACATCTCACCTTCTATGGAATTAAAGGCTTCTTCTAAAGAATTGGTTACCTTTTGGGCTTGCTCCTTGCCCAGGGCAATGTTGTGCTCCCAATCCTTCAATAGAATATTACCTCTAGTTTGTTCTGGGATGGAGAGCCCGAGGGCACCTGCCAAAACTCTGTTATTCGTGGCTATCACTACCTCCTGGAAGGCCACCCGAGCCACTTCTGCATCCCTTGCTCTGGCAGTCAAGTTCTCGGAAACCTGATTTACCAACAGACAATTTTCTCGGATCTGTCCTATCCTGGCGAGCAAACTCTGCTGAGCCGAAGAGATTCTGCTCTGAATTCCCATGGCCTGGGATTTGAACATCTCCACGTTGATCATTCTACTTTCGGAGATCATCGCCCGAGCCTGCAGCTCTTCAATCATAGTCCTCTGTTGGCCCGCCTGTATCCGACCATCTTGGACCACTAGATGTGCTTGCTCGAGCTTGGTTTTGAGCACCTCTATTTCATTTTTATCAGCCAGTCGGGCCAGCTCTATGTCCACGCTCACCTGGCCTTTAGCATTTTCCGTGGCCAAGGCCAATCTGGCCTCAAGAGTCCTGATCAGGCAATTTTTCCTTTTGAGTTGGTTCTTTAAAAGTCCGACCGAAAATTGATTCACCGATGCATACGCTCCTAGTGTCCCTGCGATCTCAGTGGTGAATTTCACATTCTTTTTATTCTTTCCATCGGTCATAAATTTGTATTTCTTAGCAGTCGACTCTCCCTCCTGGTAGAATTCCCTCTTTACTACCTCTTTTCTCTTTTTATCAAAGAAAAACTCGTTCGGAGGAAGTTCCTCTGCTCTTATTGGCCTCAGTTCCTCATTGAATATCCATCCTTCTTCGATATTTCCTTGCGTCGACTGCAAGGGGGTGACAGAAGTGATGGGTTCCCCGATTTGCTTCGCTGATTTTCTTGGGGTGTCGATCGGGTCCTGCTTCTTTGGCGGTTCAGGGGTCCTTGTCTCGATTTCTGGATTCTGTTTCTTTGGCGGGTCCGGAGTCTGTGCCTCTGCTTCGGGCTTCTTTGTTTGTTTCCCCTCGTCTTGGCATTTTCCCAAGTTAGGAGCTGCATCTTTGGGACCTTCAATATCCTTCTATTTCGTCTCAGAAACACCCGGACTCTCACCTCGCAACACAGTGGGGAGGCAGCTTCGTCTATGCTCCTAGAATTTTAATACAGCAGTCGTGTCTTCGGGAGCCAAGGATCAGATCCAGGCTAGAACTTCTTCATAAGACCTAGCCCCTCGGAAAATGTCATCCGAAGGAGAATTCTCATGCTCAAACCTCTTGAGCCCACAATTAGCTAAATGGTTTTTCACAACCTTCTGTGGATCATGTTTCTTATACTCGATGGAGACCAAATTCAGGTCTTCCAGGGTTGCGGCCTCGGCTTTGGCATGCCTGAAATCCAATAAAGAATAAGAATTCAGCCGAATGGGAAAATATGGCCACACCTTCTTTGAGTATGCTTTGAGTTCTTTACTCACCCCACCAATTACTATCTATCGGTCGACCTCGCGACAAGCCAGCTTGTCGGGAATGAACAATGGTAGCGCAAGCAGGGGAACAGCAGCCCCGAATACTCTGAAGTATGAGAACTCTACCTCCACATATCAGTCCGCTATGCCACTCAGATTTTCTGCAATGTTGTCCGCGATACGAGGTGGTGGGTGACCAAAAATGGCGATATGCAGGGGCACCATCACCCAGTTAAAAATTTCATATGTGAAATTTTTCGCTTTATTTTCCCATAGCTTTTCGTGATATACATGTATGGGTTTGTCTTCAGCCGGAGTCCAAGCCCAGCTCATCAATGGAAATGGTTTCATGGAACATATCGTGTCCATAATATATGCGGACATGAAGAATGAGGACGGTCTCCCACTTTCCTTCTGCTCTCGATACTCTGTGACCCGGTTGGCCAAACTATCCGAGAGTATCTTTGCCCAATTAAAAGAGAAACCTTCTGTGACCTGAAACATAAGAGGCACCCACGAAATGAAAAAATGTGATGTGTCCTCTCTCCCAAATAATCGACATGTCATCATGGCCACATATTTATACTGTGGCTCCAACGAAGCGATTGAATAAACGCCCTGGTCATTTGCTCTAAATTTCGCGGTGTGCGAAACCCAATCCTTTATCAGACCGGGCATGGTTTTGTCATACTGGATGCACTCCTTCTCCTTGAATTCCTCTAGGAACTCAGCGCCATATGTATATTCAGACGTCGTGGGTATCTTATACATAGTTTGTAGATGCTCGGGCCTAAAATTCTCGACAGTGACTCGCTGCCCGTTCATGATAGTCCTGGTGGGTATGTCCACGTGATCCAACGCCCATCAGATCATGTCATAATATGGGAGAAACCGTGGTCTGGATGCTACCCTGTGCATTCTGGATTGGACAACTATCTTGTATTTGGTGTTTAGATCATCCTTTTCATTGTCGTCTGAGTCGTCTAAATAATCCACCAATTCTGATTGCAAAATGCCTGAAACGAATGACCAGTCGGGGACCGAGTCGACACTTCAGGGCGAAGTGTCGGAGACATTGTCTGAGCCTTGTCCTGCGACCTCGAAATTTGCCTTTGCTGCTTTCCACGGAGCCATAGTCGAAGCTTGCGTTTTCGCTCTTCTGCGATAGAACTGCGTATACATGCAGAAATTAGTTTACTCAGAATTGATGAGCTTTGCGTGCTTATGAAAATGCATTCATTATAATGAAAAGAAACTCTTATATATATTTGAAAACTCGGTACTTTTCAAAATAAGCCTATCAAATCGTAATTAGAAACAAATTTATTGCGTAAAATTCGATCTTACATGCGTAGATTTACCCTATTTCTCCATAAATGTCATAAATTTCTGGCGGTTTGACAGTTAGTCGAAGTATGGAGAGAAATGGCTACCTCAAGAAACGTGCAAGCCTCGAGGCACGGGATATATATTGCTTTAGCTTGATCAATCAAATCTTACCAACGTTAATCAACTTCTCGCCTTTCGTTACATCGTGGATTTCCTGTTAACACTTTGAGTCTCCAACTCGCGAGATCGCGAGGACCGACTTTGGATTAATTAACGATAATCGCGATTTGGGGCATAATTAATTTTATAATCATTTTATTCGCCATATCGCAACTCGGAAACTCGAAGACAAGTTTCTAGGAGACTAGTATGCCGAGTCGCGAAACCACGAGATGGCGATAATTAAGACTCAATTAAGGGGAAGAAAATATTGGATTAGGCGATTAATTAATCATGTTATAATTACATTGTGCCTTCGTGAGTCGGGGATTAGATGCTGTGACTTTTGAAAAAGTTAGTGCCGAGTGGCGAAATCCCGAGAACGACATTTACCATAGCTAGTTTTTTGTCTTTGATCCTTGACATGGGTTATCCGGATAGGACTTCGGGTTCTCGGCCCTCGGGGCTGTAAAAATAAAAATTCGGACTTGGCGAACGCCGAGGCATGAAACCCCGACGACGTCTAATCATGACTTAAAAGATTCTACCCTGGTTACTGTCTTGAGTGAAAATTTAAAATGACTTCGCCGTTTCGTGACTTGGGACGTGTGAACTCATGGATTATAGTATCTGACTTGCGAGATCCCGAAGTAAAACAAAGAGAGCGAACATTCTTACGAAAGTGGACTTGTTTCGAGAGTAGAAAAGCATCGTTTCTTACGTGACAAGGTTGCAGAGTTTTCAAGATCTCGGGGGAAAATAAAACCATCTTTAGATTTCAAGTATCAAAAATGAAAATTGTGACGGGTTAAAAAACAAGGGCGGCTCCAACATAGGCTCCAACTAGGGATCCCGCCTTCCTGTGAGGTGGGAAGAACAATAGACCACGTGCCAATATTGGGTAAATGGAGTCAAAATCTCAATCATGCGGAAAAATTCCAAGGAAAAAGGATCAAAGGGGGGGAAAAGACTTTGTTTTTTACCTCGAGAAGTTTTTCAAAATCAGATACTTTTTTCAAACACAACTGTAGTCCCTTTCACAATTTTCCCTTTCCCACTACTAACTTTGGGTATGTTTTGAGACAGTCAAAACTACCCTAGGAGACTTAATATATCTTGTGGCTCTCAGCTTGCATCAAAAGAATGAGATTATATATTTTTAATCGGGGAGTCCCGTCTGAATTTGGGATGTGGATCAGGTTTTTAGAAAGCATTGGTTACCAGAGTAGAATGATATTCATGTATAACAGCCTTACAGATATCTCAGACATTGCTTCACTTCCAGTGAGCCTGTTCAGTACCCCGGTGAAGTTATCTAGCCCCTTTTACTGAATTTCCTTTCACCACTTCGGAAAATATTTATGCATTTAAATGCTAAGACGAGGGCAATCATTTCTGAATTTCCTTTCATCGTCTTCTTGGACTAGGTGGGGGCAATCATTTCTGAATTTTCTTTCACCACCTGTCTTATAATTTATTTTTTGAGCATGAATATGGGGGCAATCAGTTTGTATCAGGGCTGACATCTGTGTAATATTTTGCATCAGAGGTCTTTCAACTTACTTTGATTACTCGGTACCAATATTCCCTTAACCCTCGCAACACCTTCGTTCTTAGGGAGACAAGGAAAATAATTTTTTAAGGGGCATCTTGTTTGAGCAAGCTTTGATTCTTTCGATGCTGTTGAAAAACCTAGGAAATTTAGGATCGCTCTAAATGTTCCTTTGCTTAGAAGGGGATCAAGTAGTTGTGAAGACCCGCTTTCTTTCCACAATATGTTTTGAGACTTAGGAGGCTAAAACGAAAACTTTTATTCCTTCGTAATGAAATGAAAATATGGCATCTTGTCAAAAGTTAAACCTGAAAACAGGCAGGATACAGGGAAGCAATTCATTAATTTAAAATACAGAAGGTCAAAACAGTTCGAGACTGGCTCTTGTAGATATCTTTGGGGACAGTTATTTTCGACTGACTGCTTTTAGATTTAGTGTATCATTCAAATTATTTTAAATCAAAGGATATCAAGCCAAACAATAATCATGTTATCTAATAATTTAGCCGATATTGTAGTTTGAATGACGTTACCTTGGTTTACTTTGACAGTCTTTAATAACATGTGTATTGAGAAAGCTCACCTTTACCTTTTTTTTTTCTTTTTTTTTCAATTTCGTTGTGTACTATGAAGCTACTTTTAGGTATCACCTGTTTCATGCCGATTTATTTATGACGCTGCTTTGCGAATTACTCTTCCCGCTAGCTTTGAAAGCAGTTGGAATCCTGTAAAAAAGCAAATACGAACTTTATTCGAAATACGTCTAAAAATTATGAACAGAAGAAAACAGAAAGCCAAAAGGGTAATGTTTTAAATAAAAATGCATGTATGTACGCAAATTATTATTATTATTATTATTATTATTATTATTATTATATATATATATATATATATATATATATATATATATATATATATATATATATATATATATATAT
>ML790259.1:128030-138737 GCA_009831015.1 Picea engelmannii | reverse complement strand
TGCGAGAAAACGTTCAATCTCTGAATCGGAATCTTCACTGACCACGATAGGCTCAGGGTTGGCAGGGGTTCTAGGTTTATTTCTCGCCATGCGAGAGATTAACCGAGCGTTTTTCTTGCCTTTAGAATTAGCACCAGTTTTAGTTTTAGGCTTTTTGGCTGCGGGTTTAGCAATTTCGACCTGTTTGGTCACAGACATGGGAAAGTTCGTAGGTGGTTCGGGTAGAGGTTTGGGTAGCAAAACACTGTAAGGCACAGGGGGGATAGGTTTGCTTTTGCTCACCACAGGTTTATCAACCTGTGGTGGGTTTGAGTCTTCAAAGCCATTACGACTGAGAAAATCACCCCAACAGTCATGATGTAACCCCAACTCATAAACTATAATCATTTTAATCAACCCCAAATGGAAGAGACTGGTATCGGCCTGGCTGCGTTTATACCTTTTAGCCATCTTAAATAGACTTCTATGCAGATAGTGAGGCATATTGAGGTCGTAGCCTATAAAAACCATCAATAGACGAAGGTGAAACAAGAAAATGAACCCGTACCTTCCCTCGCAAGTAATGAATTGCTTGATTATCATTAGCAGATCATGCCAGCGCTGTTTCAACATTTTTGCAGGAAAACCTTTGTCGCAGGAGTTCACCATTCGGGATTGGAAGAGCAATGTCCACGGGACATCTTCCACCTTGCAACTCTTCGACCACTTCTGTCTTGTAGAAGGTAGACTGGTTTCCGAGCTAAGAAATTTCTCATTAATTTCAAGTTGCACATCCCCAATTTTGTCTCGGAAGCCATCGAATGATAACG
Organism: Picea engelmannii; assembly: GCA_009831015.1. Taxonomy (NCBI): domain Eukaryota; kingdom Viridiplantae; phylum Streptophyta; class Pinopsida; order Pinales; family Pinaceae; genus Picea; species Picea engelmannii. The sequence goes on along the minus strand of ML790259.1, from coordinate 137,928 downwards.
CAAATTGTCGAGCCACGATAGGGTTATAACCATCGAATTTTCTTATAAACGGGAGCCATCCACATTTCTCCAGGTTGCTATGAGCGCTATCACAGTGCTTGGCAACCATTGGGCTCGGCCCTTACGACAGGATCCATGGCTTCTGTACATATTAGGGTTTGAATCGAACAAAAACAATACACAGGGTCAAAAATGGTTACGGCTAACAGCTGCAGCGCCCAAAGGGGAAAGGATTAATGGTATACGTGTGAAGGTGGTGGGATTACCACCACCATGCAAAACATTAATGGCACAGTACCATCCCTGTTCAATCAATCATAACCAATATGAACATTATTCGGCCAACCCAAAGTTTAAACGGTGGACAATTATATCAACATGCCAATGTATAGTTTGAAACCATGATCGTTCAATGTAAAATCAAACCCACAAAATAATGCGCCAAGCAATGATTCAAACCATAAAATTGAAATCCAAAAGTTTAATCAATGCGCCTTTGTAAAACCTCAAACCATTGCCATTCCATATAAAATCAATCTTTACTAATGCGCTTGTTGCATAGTCAAATGTTTAGATTCAAAGTTTTTAAAACATTGCAACAAAAGATCTCATAAAATCGATAGGTCAAGAGCTCATAAAAATAAGGAGCATAGCATATAAAACCAAAATCAATCATAACCCTTACAGAATCAAATGTAACCAGTAGATTTCCATGGTCAAGGGCTTATTAATCGAATTTCACAATTAAAGTGAAATGGACATAGTTTGAAAAGATCACTCTAGCCACTTAATAACAAACCAAGGGTAAGTGCCTTTCAAAAAATGATAACAGTCCAAATAACGATGAAGGGGTTTTCACACTTTCAGTTGTGAAAACTGAATCGAAATCAAATTGCAATTGTCGCAATAAATAAAATGTCTAGTTGCAAAATGCGACGATGACTTGTCGTTTAGGAGACAATAGGTGTAGGTAGCTTATAAGGCAATTAAAAAAAAATTGAATTAGCTGCCAACATGGTCCTCGTTGAAGACGTAGCTTTATTTACGGGTTCAATTGGCTGTGTTTGAGTTCCAACTTTCTCTACCTCGGACTCTTGAGTGCTTATTTTTCTAGTTTTATTGTTGGGTAGTGGGGTCTCGTCCGAAGGAGGCTCGTAAGATTGACCTCTCTGAAGGATTTTCTTGGGTTGAATTGTTGAGGTAGGTTTATTCTTAGATCTCAGGTTGTACCTTGGTTGAAATTCAGCTATCATTATCTCAGTTTCTGGTTGGGATTCATGGTTCTCAATGCGATCACCCTCTTCGCTCTCATTTGGCGTCTCTGGCACATTCAGAGACTTTTCGTAGTCTTCGTGAGTCAGATATGGTTGACTACAGTCATCACCGAAGTTTGTGACGTCATTATCTGAATCCTTGAAGTCTTGAAAATCGTTAGCTCCTATAAAATTTTCATTCTTCAACGGAGATTGTATTTTTTGATCTTCCTTTTTTATTTGTCTTTTTTTATTAGGAGGGTTTTCATTTTTCCTGAAATATTTTTTGGGGTAAGAGTCATCCTTGGCCTGTTCGAGTTCCATCCGGGCTATTTTATTTGACAATTCTTTAATCACTCTATCCATATCATCCACCCTATCGTCGGAGACTCTGTTGGACCTTAAAGGGCATGCTTGTTCTCTAAAGTGCTTGGGCTCTCGGTTTCCAGTCTCTAATCTAGCCTTAAGCTTACCCGAAGCCATCATGTTAGACTTTATTTCTACTGCATCGTCCTGCATACGGTTTAAGGTGGCTCCCCTTCGCTCTCGTAAAAGTAGTGCAAAATCCGGCTCAAAATCTCTGGCGAAGGTCACTTTGGCCACAGGTTGAGATGGTTTGACTTCAGCTGGGATTTTATTGTACAGTTTGTTGAATCTTAGAATGAATTCCATGATTGTTTCTGATTTCTTTTTCTTCAAAGACCCAAATTCAGTTAGATAATAGAGATGGTATTTTTGCTCGCCCCATTGTCTGAGGAAAGCATCTTCCGAAGCATCATATGATGGGATAGAATATGTGGGTAGGCTCTGAAACCAAGTTCGGACCTGACCTTCAAAATTTTGGACAAGGAGTCTCGAATATACATCCTCGTGCTCGATACCGAAGATATCTTTGAATTGGTCGAAGAAATTAATATGTTCAGCAGCGGTCAGATCTCCCTCCCCGGTGAATTTCGGTAAATTATTTATGTATTTTTCTGGAATATCGTGTAGGGGGGTGGGAAATACTAAAGGAGCGTATCGGGCTGCAAATTTCGCAAAAACTCTGGGAGGGGGGGCAAGCCCTTGACCTCCACCTCCTCCTAGAGGGACACCTCCACCCCCTCCTAAAGGGACTCCTCCCCCTCCTCCTCCTATAAACCCTCCGCCTCCTCCTATAAACCCTCCACCTCCTCCTCCGGCAGTTGCCATCATTGTTTGTGGGGAGTTATACAGGGGGTTTTGGAAAATGAAAAGGGAATCTTTATTTTCTTCGCAAAGAGGAAAGTCTGGTGAGGAAGGATAAGTAACGCGAGGACTGAGTGAAGTTGAGGGTTTGGAAGGACTCTTGGCCTTTGGTGATGGTATTTCAAGTTGGTAAACAGCAGCGGTAGGCTTAAAAGATCCTCTCGCCTTTAGAATTTTTTCGGGATCGGTAACGGGCGTAATCTGCTCACCATCTGGGTTTTGTCTGGTATTCCTTCGAACGAATGCCATTTTATTTCTTCGTGGAGTCGCCAAGTGAAAGATAAAAAGCCTTAAAATGTGTGTACTCTTTTTTCACCATCAAAGGGTAACACTTTCAATGAAAAACAAATGTCGTTTTTCCAGGGAAAAATATTTCGTAACTTCAGTCCCCGGCAACGGCGCCAGAAAGATGGTGTTCCTGAGTCTGTACTTAAGGCTCAAAAGTACAGTGTCAAGGCATCTGAAAGTGGTTAGAATATTGAGAAGGGAGAAACGTCAACCCTCGGAGAAGAAATCTAAGGGAGATTTCTTTGTTGGCGTTGTCTGGCTTCAAACTGCTCCTGGATAGTTATGTCTCGTTCAATGGTTGCCCATGCTTGTTCAAGTTCGGCCCGGTTAGTTGTCGTTTTAAGGATGGTATTGAAGAGGTTTAAAGCGATGTGTGTTTGGTTCAATAGTCTGGGTTCAACATTAGGTTGAGTTGGTACAGGAACTGTCATGGGGGAACAGCGCAGGTAGGAAAAAACTTTAAGAGAGGTTAAGTGTTGTCTCAGTTTAGTCTTGTAAAAGAGAACTTACGGTTGCAGAATTAGAATACGGATGCGAATCTAAGGCTCATTCCCGTAACTGTATTATATTTTAATAAAAGGGGCGAGATGGGAGAAAAACATTGAGCCGTTTACGATGTAAAGTTCCTACCAGGGGAAAATCTCACGAAGTAAACAGGAGAAGAAAATATGTAAGAAAATAACTGATGTAACAAAAAATACATGTAGAATTACGAAACTGCAGATTGGTATTACACCACTGATAGATGGTGCAGAGGAAAGACAATAAACAATTACAGAAAACCCAAATTTATTCATTATAGTAGTGGTCGTACTAAAGTATAATGAAGCACATCAAATATGAATATGAATTGAAATCGAAAAATGAGGAACAAGAAAGAAAACTTGTAATACAGTAGTGACGGAATTGAGAATCTCGGATCTACTTGTATTAAATATCAATGTAAAAGCTCTCTTACAAAATCTCAAAAAAGGGTCCAGCCTTGTTTATCTCTCTCTGGGGTATATTTATACAATTTTTACAAAGTAGGTAGAATCTCAATAGTCGCAAAATTTCAGTTATGACAGAGGAGAGAGAAATTGCTCCATTTCCCCTACTCTGTCTTCACTTAGTTCCAGGTGCTCGTCTTCACGTGGACTCGGTGCAGGCGATACATCTTTCCACAAGATGAGATATGAGTCGCGAAGGCTCTGCTTGACAGCTGGCCTCGACGAAGTAACATTCTTGGGCTAACTGTGGTATCTTGTCCTCCATTTGTGCATCGATCATGTCGAGGGCACTTAGTTGCGCGTTGGGTTTGATCATGTGCTTATCAACTTGGGCCATGTCCACCATATCTATCTGAGAGATATCGGTCGAATCTCTCTCATCCTTCTCTTTCATATCAAGTGAGATCTGTTCCACATTCATTTGCATCAATGCTTTTGCGTCGCCTCCACTATCCATACCCAACAGCTCGTCATCTATGGAATTAAAGGCTTCTTCTAAAGAATTGGTTACCATTTGGGCTTGCTCCTTACCCAGGGCAATGTTGTGCTCCCAATCCTTCAACAAAATATTACCTCTAGTTTGTTCTGGGATGGCGAGCTCGGGGGAACCTGCCGAAACTCTGTTATTCGTGGCTATCACCGTCTCCTGGAAGGCAACCCAAGCCACTTCTGCATCCCTTTCTCTGGCAGTCAAGTTCTCGGAAACCTGATTTACCAACAGACAATTTTCCCGGATCTCTCCTATCCTGGCGAGCAAACTCTGCTGAGCCGAAGAGATTCTGCTCCAAAATCCCATGGCCTGGGATTTGAACATCTCCACATCGATCATTCTTCTTTCAACGATCGTCGCTCGAGCATGCAGCTCTTCAATCATAGTCCTCTGTTGGCCCGCCTGTATCCGACCGTCTCAGACCACTAGATGTGCTTGCTCGAGCTTGGTTTTGAGCACCTCTATTTCATTTTTATCAGCTAGTCGGGCCATATCTATCTCCATGTTCACCTGGCCTTTAGCATTTTCCGTGGCCGAGGCCAATCTGGCCTCGAGAGTCATGATCAGGCGATTTTTCCTTTTGAGTTGGTTCTTTAAAAGTCCCACCGAAAATTGATTCGCCGATGCATACGGTCCTAGCGTCCCTGCGATCTCAGTGGTGAATTGTTCATTCTTTTTATTCTTTCCGTCGGTCATAACTTTGTATTTCTTAGCGGTTGACTCTCCCTCCTGGTAGAATTCCCTCTTTACTACCGCTTTTCTCTTTTTATCAAAGGAAAACTCGTTCGGAGGAAGTTCCTCTGCTCGTATGGGCCTCAGTTCCTCATTGAATATCCATCCTTCCTCGATATTTCCTTGCATCGACTGCAAGGGGGTGACAGAAATGATGGGTTCCCCGATTTTCTTCGCTGATTTTCCTGGGGTGTCGACCGGGTCCTACTTCTTTGGCGGTTCAGGGGTCTTTGTCTCGGTTTATGGATTCTATTTCTTAGGCGGGTCTGGAGTCTGTGCCTCTGCTTCGGGCTTCTTTGTTTGTTTCCCCTCATCCTGGAATTTTCCTGAGTCATGAGTTACATCTTTGGGACCTTCAGTATCCTTTTGTTTCATCTCGGAAACACCCGGACTCTCGCCTTGCAACATAGTGGGGAGGTAGCTTCGTCTATGCTCCTGGAATTTTAATACAGCGGTCATGTCTTTGGGAGCCAAGGATCGGATCCGGGCTAGAACTTCTTCATAAGACCTAGCCCCTCGAAAAATTTCATCTGGAGGAGAATTCTCATGCTCAAACCTCTTCATCCCACAATTAGCTAAATGGTTTCTCACAACCTTCTGTGGATCATGTTTCTTATACTCAATGGAGACCAAATTCAGGTCTTCCAGGGCTGTGACCTCGGCTTTGGCATGCCCAAAATCCAATAAAGAATAAGAATTTAGCCGAATGGGAAAAGAAGGCCACACCTTCTTTGAGTATCCTTTGAGTTCTTTACTCACCCTGCGAATTACTGTCTGCCGGGTGACCTCGCGCCAAGCCAGCTTGTCGGGAATGAACAATGGTAGCGCAAGCAGGGGAACAGCAGCCCCAAATACTCTGAGGTACGAGAACTCTACCTCCATGTACCAGTCCGCTATGCCACTCAGATTTGCTGCAATGATGTCCGCGATACGAGGTGGTGGGTGACCAAAAATGGCGATATGCAGGGGCACCATCACCCAGTTAAAAATTTCATATGCGAAATTTTTCGCTTTATTTTCCCATAGCTTTTCGTGATATACATGTATGGGTTTGTCTTCAGCTTGAGTCCAAGCCCAGCTCATCAATGGAAATGGTGTCATGGAACATATCGCATCCATAATATATGTAGACATGAATAATGAGGACGGTCTCCCACTTTCCTTCTGCTCCCGATACTCTGTGACCCGGTTGGCCAAACTATCTGAGAGTATATTTGCCCAATTAAAAGAGCAACCTTATGCGACCCAAAACATAAGAGGCACCCATGAAATGAAAAAATGTGATGTGTCCTCTCTCCCAAATAGTCGGCATGTCATCATGGCCACATATTTATACTGTGGCTCCAACGAAGCGATTGAATAAACACCCTGGTCATTTGCTCTGAATTTCGCGGTGCTCGAAACCCAATCCTTTATCAGACCGGGCATGGTTTTGTCGTACTGGATGCACTCCTTCTCCTTGAATTCCTCTAGGAACTCAGCGCCATATGTATATTCAGACGTCGTAGGTAGCTTATACATAGTTTGTAGATGCTCGGGCCTAAAATTCCCGACAGTGACTCGCTGCCCGTTCATGATAGTCCTGGTGGGTATGTCCACGTGATCCAACACCCATCGGATCATGTCATAATATGGGAGAAACCATGTTCTGGATGCTACCCTGTGCATTCCGGATTGGACAACTATCTTGTCTTTGGTGTTTAGATCATCCTTTTCATTGTCGTCTGAGTCGTCTGAATAATCCACCAATTCCGATTACAAAATGCCTGAAACGAATGACCAGTCGGGGACCGAGTCGACACTTCGGGGCGAAGTGTCGGAGACATTGTCTGAGCCTTTTCGTACGACCTCAACATTCACCTTTGCTGCTTTCCGCGGAGCCATAGTCGAAGCTTGTGTTTTCTCTCTTCTGCGATAGAACTGCGTATACATGCAGAAATTAGTTTACTCGGAATTGATGAGCTCTGTGTGCTTATGAAAATGTGTTCATTATAATGAAAAGAAACTCTTATATATATTTGAAAACTCGGTACTTTTCAAAATAAGCCTGTCAAATCGTAATTAGAAACAAATTTATTACGTAAAATTCGATCTTGCATGCATAGATTTACCCTATTTCTCCATAAATGTCATAAATTTCTGGCAGTTTGACAGTCAGTCGAAGTATGGAGAGAAATGGCTACCTCAGGAAACATGCAAGCCTCGAGGCGCAGGATATATCTTGCTTTAGCTTGATCAATCAAATCTTACCAACGTTAATCAACTTCTCACCTTTCGTTACATCGTAGATTTCCTGTTAACACTTTGAGTCTCCAACTCGTGAGATCGCGAGGACCGACTTTGGCTTAATTAATGGTAATCGCGATTTGGGGCATAATTAATTTTATAATCATTTTATTCTCCATATCGCAACTTGGAACCTCGAAGACAAGTTTCTAGGAGACTAGTATTCCGAGTCGCGAAACCGCGAGATGGCGATAATTAAGACTCAATTAAGGGGAAGAAAATCTTGGATTAGGCGATTAATTAATCATGTTATAATTACATCGTGCCTTCGTGAGTCGGGGATTAGATGCTGTGACTTTTGAAAAAGTTAGTGCCGAGTAGTGAAATGTCGAGAACGACATTTACCATAGTTAGATTTTTGCCTTTGATCCTTGACTTGGGTTATCCGGATAGGACTTCGCGTTCTTGGCCCTCGGGGCTGTAAAAATAAAAATTCGGACTTGGTGAACGTCGAGGCGCGAAACCCCGACGACATCTAATCATGAGTTAAAAGATTCTACCCTGGTTACTGTCTTGAGTGAAAATTTAAAACGACTTTGTCATTTCGTGACTCGGGACGTGTGAACTCATGGATTATAGTATCTGACTTGCAAGATCCCAAAGTAAAACAAAGAGAGCGAACATTCTTATGAAAGTGGACTTGTTTCGAGAGTAGAAAAGCATCGCTGCTTACGTGAAAAGGTTGCAGAGTTTTCAAGATCTCGGGGGAAAATAAGACCATCTTTAGATTTCAAGTATCAAAAATGAAAATTGTGATGGGTTAAAAAACAAGGACGGATCCAACACCTATAACGCTTCTTCAGCTACATTGCTGAGATCTCTCAGACAGTAACTACCCTGGGAATTCCTTGGATTGTTCTTGGGTTCCCTTCCTCATTCAGGAAAGTAAATGCCTTTTTATGATAGTCTAAGATAGCATGTTGTTGGTCCAACCAATCCATATCAATTAGACAGTCATATGAACCCAAGGGTAGGATATTCAAATCTACCTTGGTACTTATCCCATTCATGTCCATTGGACATGATTTAACTAGCTCAACAACTTTTCTCTTGGATCCTGTAGCCAACTGCACTAGCCAAGATTTCCTATGATTGATTTTTGGAAATTGCAATCTCTCCACCACCTTAGGATATATGTAACTATGACTAGATCTTGAATATATTAAAATATTAAAGGCATGGTTATTGATCATACATTCTATTTCAATCATGTGTGATTGAAATTCTTCTTTCTTGTTGTCTAGGGCTGCATAGATCATTGGAACACTTATGCCCATGTCCTCCACTATTTCATATTGATGTACATTATGGAAAACTCTCACTTTGTCACTCCTGTGAGGGTAATTTATATACATATGATCTCCTTTACAAACCCAACATTGAATAGGTGTCTTCCTTGGACTTTTTCCACCTATCTCAATCATTCTGGGATCTCTAGAGATTGGCAGTCCTTGAGGACTATTTCTGAAGAATGGTGACTTATTCCCTTTCTTTCTTTGTTTCATATTGAACTTTTTCTTGTCTTCCCAAGATTTTTGGAAAGTAGAGTTTCCTTTATGTTGATCATATAGGAATTTGTATCTCCTTATGGTCTCCTCCAAAGTCTTAGGATCATCATGTTGAATCTTATCAGTGATGAAAGATGGAAGCCCACCAAATATCTCTCGACATTAACTGTATCATCTTTGATGAAGGAAACATACTTCAATAGTTCCAAAAATTTTCTTTCCTATTCATAAATGGTCATACTTCCTAGCTTGAGTTCAAATAACTCTTTCATTTTTCTTTCATAATATCTCTTATTCAAGTATTTCTTTTCAAAACACTTATTGAATTCCTTCCAAGTAACATTTTTTTCTTTGATGTGCTACATCTGCACAAGTTGATCCCACCACATGGATTCCTTTCCCTTAAGCTGATAGATAGCAATTCTTCCTTCTTCATGAGAGGAATAAATATGTAATTAGAAGTATTTTCTCATGCCTAGAAGCCAGGTATCGACATCTTCATCCTTCTTGTGCTCACCATAAAAAGTAGGAGGTTTGATATTGTTCATTTCTCCTCGCATTTCATCCACCCAAACCTCTTATGATGTTTCCTGATAGGGGATGGACTTGAGATTATGTGTTCTCATATTGGAATACCATTGGGAGTGATGGTGATGTTTGCTAACACTCCTTGATCTTCCTTTCTCATTAGGAGATGTATGGATTCCTGATTTTCTTGATCCATTCTCCTTATCCAATTTCTTTTCAATTTTGTTCAGGCTCTGCATTAACTTCATATTGAAGTCTTCTTGTTGCTCTTTGTCTTTCATAAGCCTATCATTATCATCCTTGTGACTCTGGACATCTTTCTCCAAATTTATAATGATCTCTACCATATGCATGTTATCATCCTTTCCTTCTCCATGTCCATTGGAGTTTGTTCCTTCCTGTTGACGGGCGAAAGTGAGCGTCGGTCAATTGGAAGAGCAAGTCCGGTCCAGGGTTGTCTAAATAAACCAAGTTGTTTGGTGTAACTCGTTCTGACGAGTTTAATGGCTCTGTTAGCCAATCTAAGAATCCTAAAAGAAACGAATAAAAGAGAGAAATAACTAACTAATTACTAAACACACACACACACACACACAC
>ML790259.1:87469-127928 GCA_009831015.1 Picea engelmannii | reverse complement strand
ATATATATATATATATATATATATATATATATGTACATATGTTCAAATGTAACTATAGTAGTTGTATTTAAACAGAAGATATACAAGTCTCATTTATTTACATGATTTACAAGATACATTTTTCAATCAAAACTTACGAAAATCGATGTGAAAAATGATTGCTTCTAGGAAGCAGATACAGAAAGCACATAAAAATATTTATTGTTTTTCTTTTATAAATTTAAAGAATCTTTCAAAAAACATTAATGAAATGCACAATAGCCTTTGTTAGTCATGAAAAATAATTCACAAACAGACAAGTCTACATAGACTATCAAAGATAGATCAACACCTCTGAAAAACAAGTGCCTGAATGATGTAATTCAGCCCTGAATCTTGTTGCCTACAATAAGACCCTGCTATCATAAAAAATAATTAGGCTTGTGATAAATTAAGGAATGAATGAAAACTGAAATATCTCCACACAAACTCAAAGAGAAAACCTTAGTATGCTTCTCCTTGTATCATCCCTTTGTTCCTCCCTTTCCTTTTTCCTTTAAGCAAATTAGAATTGGTTGAAGTAGTTCAACTACTTCATTAGTTAAGTTAACTAAAAACTCAACAAACTTTTAGTTAGGGGGAAAGGTAATAAATTATAATAAGGGTTTTAAATAAATAATAACTAATAGGTGGGACCCCTTGTGACTCCCTTTAGCTCTTAACAAACATAACATAACTAGTTAATTAAACAAAAACATTGCTCCTTGTGACTCCCATCATCACATTCATGTTTGACAATTTATCTCATGATTTTTGAAATTATCTCCAAAATATATCACTCATATATCCAAAGAAAACATGTTGTCCAAAATTTATGAAGTCAACTGTCATCAACAATAAATAAAATAAAACTTAAAATCCATATTTCTCAGTCTGTGAGGCAATCTTTCCCTTGTTGTTGCTATCACCTTTTAGTATCTATGAATTTTCCTTAGGCTGTGTGGAGCCTTTAGGTTTAATCTTGTTGATCACATGAGAGAAATCATCCCTCAAATGCATGCGGGAGGACACAGATTTATCATAATCATTTGAAGGTGAGGAAGGGGCAGTAGTGACTTTCCCTTTGTCAGGGACATGGTCGGCCTCGGTTTTCAACCTTTTGCTTGAAAAGCTCATTCCAGTATGCATAATTGATTAGAAAATAGTTCCTTTAACAACCATACATGGAAACTCATTAAAAATATGAAATAAATTTTGGCTCAGCAACATATCAAACTCATGCAATCCAATCCATAAAAATTGTTTAACTGTTTTCAATGAGTAAGGGGTGAACAAAAATTTCCTAGGATATGCGAGGGGTTTGTATTAAGCAAAAAATGTTAAAAAGAGGGGGAAAAGAATCATGGTTACTGCTCACAAACAACACACAAACAACTGTAATGTAAACCAAGGGACATGTCACCGTAATCCATCCAAGAAACTGTTATTTCAAACTGTTACAATACAAAATTCTCTTAACTGTAATTAACTTTTAGGAATAGAGAGTGAAAAATGGATAGGGGAAGGCGAGGGGATTGTAATTAGCGAAAAGTGAAATAATGGTAGGGAAAGAGAGGGGATATTGTTCATAAAATTAATCAAATAATCCATAAAACCATTCTATATCAAACGCAAAAGATCAACCAAATAATCAGTGTGATCAATTAACAACGACTGTGTGAATTAATCAATTATGTGTATTAACTTGCTCATCGTTCACAATTAAATCTTTAACATAGTGTCATCAAAACAAGACAATATGATTTCAACAACAACCTGTAGAAGAGTTATGTTTCTTCTTATTTATCCACTTAATGTCTTAAAAGAATTTCCAAATGAACACACAGTCACTTATTTCCACTCTGTTCAGCCTCGAAACATCAACCACTATCCATGAATTACTTCTTTAATCAAACATAGACACAAAAAGCATGCCCGATTTCATCCCTCAATTCCATTTAACAATTAAATTGTAATGAGACCATATTGGCATAGAACCCATACCCATTTCTGATGTTGTAACCACTGATACAATGCACAATATCCAAAAAACATACACAGTAGGAAAGCAGGACAAAATATCAATTCTTTAAATTTCAATTATCTCGATTGAGCAATTTAAACACACAGTAACAACAACCATCATTTAAATTCATAATACGTTGTATAAAAAATACACCTCAATTCATAACGCAAGGAAACATACTCCAAATCAAACCATAACAATGTTTGAGTCATAAATCCAACACAAGGAGGTAGTGATGGTATGCTCTATTCCATTTCTCAAATCAATCAATTAAAACCATGCTAAGCCATCGAATCAATTGTCACGACAAATGAATACAATGATTATACACCAACCTCATTTCAGAATTCAACTGTGTAATCAGCTCGATTAACAGAGATGAGCCCATAATCAAACCATTGTCGATGCTACTCCACAACAGTCAACAACATACCCCACTGGAACTAACTGGTTCATTTATCAAAATCGGGCTTGAATAATCAAGGGTTCGCTCTTTGGAACCAACACAAGGAAACTAGAATCGGCCACCAACAGCAGGTGAGAAACCTTCGAGACAACATGGTGAACACACCAATAGATTTGCAAGACTAGGTGATAGTTCACCAAGAAGGATAGATTAATAAAAGAGGAGAAGAGGTCCCTCACGGGCCAATAAATAACACCCAAAACACATAGGGAATAACCCTCGCGTTTTTCCCCAATCAACCCGGGTAATCCTGATATAAAAACAAAGCTATGAAATAGAAATACACCTCAAGGAAAGCCCCTTGGCATAATATCCATCATAACCAAATACACATACATCAACAGTATAAACAAGCCCATACCCAGGTGAAACGATATACAGTGACACAAGGTGGCTTGAAATCAAACCCAGCAACCCCATAACAACAATATGACTGAGCGAAGTGACAAGAACTGTGTGGAGTCAACCGGTCAACTCTGACCGAATGAAACCCCCCAATCAAGACCAGTAAGGGCGACAGAGAGCCTCCATGTCCTCTGGTACTCAAAATAATCAATAAAACTGTGACTTCAACCATCATTTATATTTTCAATGAAAACCACACAAAAAATCCACCCTAGAGAAATATCACAAGTTTACACAGTTGCCAATCTCAAGAAAATCACAGACCCATACATAACCGAGCCAATATCTATTTCATAACTAGAGCAGGTTAATGGATGGTGAAAAAAGACATACCTATAATCAGAGATAGATATGGAGTGAGGTTAATTGATCAATAGACAAGCTAGTATGGAGTATGGAGTATGGAGTGAGGTTAATTGATCAATAGACAAGCTAGGGTGACGACCAGTGAAAGGAGTATGGAGTGACGTGCAGTAAATGCATGTCGCTTCCATCATCTATCCATTTAATTACTTAGTAAATTCCAGCCAACCCTCCATTAATCCATCCAATTAATCCATGCATCGAAACCAACATCCATTATTTGTCAAATGTGCCACCCTATGTCACATTAACCATTGCCAACCATACTAAAATGCATATCACATGTGTTTCCATATAAATCAATAAATCATATAGCCACTAACCCCATTAGATAGGACTAACAAAAATCCTTTTAATTCCAATGCATATAGTGTAGCATATTAGTATAGTCTAGTTTCTTCCTTTTGTATTTTGTTTATATTGCGTTTATCTCTTTTCAACTGCTCTTATGTGTTGTTACTAACATGTATCTTTTGCAAGTTTCACAGTAATGAATCAAGGAACAGATAGCAAAGGTAACAATGGATAACATAAGCCATCGTAACATGAATTTAGAGCCTAGAGAAACAGAAACAACACATAGCATGCCTTATCCATCATCCATTTGTCGCAATTAGAACCAACATTTCACCATCAATCATGTAGAGCCATGCAAGTAGTATCAAACAACAACAAAAACATCAAATAAGAAACTAATCCTCCAATCTGCAAGGGGGTCCCACCTAATAGTATTATATATGTCATTAGCTTATAATTAATAGGCTTTAGCAATACTTTGTGGGTGAAATGCTCGTTGTGATTTTAATCGTCAACAAACTAGCGACTCCACAGGGAAATTTGTTTTCAACAAATTTAGAACTCATAACTCATAGTTTCGTAGACAAAGAATAGTTGATCAAGAATGTATAACCAAAATGATTATGCAACAGGGGGAAGTGAGCGGATTTAATGGAAAAATGACCGGGAATTTGGGAATAAATCATGAAAAATGTTAAGTATGAGGGGATTTATCCCTATATGCATAATCATTCAACTAGAATCTTCTCTTTACTCCAAGGAGAAAAAATTATGGACTTGCTCTTTTAACTCTCAAATGGATGAAGAAAAGGAAAACATAAGCAAGAGATAGCCAATTTATTTATAAGACAACAGTGAAAGAAGATAACAAATTCAAGTGTGGTTTCAGAGAAAACATCGTAACAATTGTGTAAGCTTGATTGTTATTGACTAGCAATGCCTTGCAGGAGTGTCTTTGTGGAAGAACTGATCCAACATCTTATAATTGAGCAAAATCAACTAAAATATGAAAAATAAATAAAAATCATGAAAGAAATAAGACTACAAAATTTAAAACAGAATAAAACAAGATGACAGAAATGTAAAGGCAACAGGAAATTATTAAAACAGAAAGCAGAAATCAAACTACCGTAAAAGAGGGAATGAAAAATAGTGGCAAAAAAACAAGTAGAGCTAGACTACTAGTATACAGAAAATCCAAACAACATTAGAACTCTTCAAGTTGGTTCCACGTAATGTTTCAAGTGAGAACCGTTAGTGTTGTAGGAAAACAATCGCTCCTGTAAATCATTTAGAATGTAAGAATTAGTGCCCCGGACAAAAGCAATTTTGAAAGGACCTAGCCATAGTTTTTGGAATTTTGAATGTCTTCCTCTATCAGCGTGAGTTGAATCCCACAACAATACTTTTTCATTAACTTTAAATTTGACAGTCTTGACACTCTTGTTGAAATAATTCTTAACCGTTTACTATCTCCTTTTAATATTATCCAAAGAAAACATCCTTTTATCTTCCAAGGCTAGGAGTGTGTTTATCCTTTGTGAAACATCGGAAGAAATTAATTCTTTGATCTGTAGCATCAACCTTAAGGAAGAAAGTTCCATCTCAGTTGGCAGGAGGGCTTCTTAACCATAAACAATCTAGAAAGGAGTGCAACCGGTGCTTACCTTGGTGGTAGTTTGATCTTCCCAAAGGGCGTAAGTGAGGAGAGTGTGCCACTGAGTGAAATTTATCCGCTAAAATCATCCTTGGGACTCCTCAGACATTGAGTTGTCCTGCCACATCTACTTGTTGATGATGCTCCTGCATCAATGATCCTTGACCTTCCATATACTGGAAACACTCTGAATCATCCCTTTAGTTACATTTGAAGGATATAAATTGAGTCATATCCAAGCCTTGGAAACAATTCCATGATTCAACTTTGAGAGCAAAGACACTTTGGAGAAATTTCACTTCATATTGAGTATGCATCCCTTTATCCTTGAAAGTCTAAACTTATTGTGTTCATCCCCCAAGATCTTCCTTCTTTGTGATGGATAACCTCATTGACTCCTATATATGAGCTTTCATTTGGTGGAGGATTGAAGTGGTAAAGGCTCAGCTAGAGGGACTTAGTTTCTCAGTTCTTATATGTGTCATTACAGAGGTTTGTCACCTATGTACTTTTGCTGATTATTTTGATAGAAATATTATTTTCTCATCCAATTGATATCTTGAAAATATTTGAATTATTATTCCATGAGAGTAGTTATCATGGATGTTAATGTATTATGATAACATTATATATTATTACCATATGCTTGCATATCTTGGTTGTTGAGGACAAGTTGTAGGTATAAAGCTTTGGGTCGTGTGCTCAATGGTGGTCTTCTTCGAATGTCTAGACGAGGTAGGCTCTTATCATTGCCTTGTTATCATTTTATTTATATATCATACTTGATATTAGAGTTGATTTTTGTGTGCCATTCCGTCTATTGTGGTTTACCCCTATCCATAGGGATATTTTACTCGAAACTGAATTGGAGACCATAGTTGGGAATGATATCATTTTTGTGGATTCGAGTGTTTTTCTCCTTGATTTTCTCTCTATTTGTTTGAGTTTCCTTGTCTCTTGTTTCTTGATAGCTTGTTTTAAACCTTGCATCTAATTTTCTTGGCTTAACCCTTTCCCTGGTAGTTTTTTTCTTGTTATACGCAGTTTTTCCCTTGACAGACGTGTACATGCGTGAGTTGTCTTCCTTTAGGGAGCATATATAAACATTTGTTGCTCAAACAGTCGCATACATTATCTCTTAAGTCTTGTTGGTTGAGTTTGGTGTTTTTTGGGTGAGTTTTGTTGGTTCTTGAGTCTTCTTGGGTACCTATTCTAACTGTTAAGTGCCTACATAGTGATACGAAGCCTTTTTCTTGTTGACTTTTTGGGAGGATTTCTTTCTTATAATTGTTTTCATTGGTTGTCCTTGCACATTGGTCTAGGTGTTTGCTTCTTGGTATCCTTATTGTATTTTCTCTTTTTGCTTGCAATAGGGTCTACCTATGAGGTTTCTATTCAGTCCTTGCATTTTCTTTTCTTTATATCGAAAATACAAAAATATTTTCTTATTTGCATTATGGAATTTTCACTTTTGATTACTTTGCATTGATTTTGACACATTTGGAAATATTGTACTTCATTGAAATTATAGAGATTGCATTTGAAAAGATTGCATTTAGAAGCATACCATATCTTTGAAATTCAATACTAGTACTTAGTAGTGTTTTTATATTTGCTTATTTTTATATGTTGAGTCGTAATACCATCAGTTTCATGACTGCGCCTCTTGAGTAAGCAAAATCCATTAAAATTAATGTTGATTAATTAAAATTGATTAGAAAGAATTTTATTTTTCAGGTTGCACAAACAAGTAGAGGACATAGGGCCTTGGACAAGGATTTTGTGAGTAAAATTCTCCAAGGCTATTAAACTAAACATATGTGTCCAACCAAGGAGTGGTGAAACCCATTGTATAAATCGGTGACGTCGGGAGGTTCCACTCACACTGGAGTTAAGCACAAGGTCACGTGAAGTTGGTTGCAGAGATAGACCTCTAATACCTTACTAGCGTCATATATATTTCTAGGGTTCTATTCGTATTTGGGAGTCTCTCTAGTACCTTTACCTCTATGAGAAGTGGTGCTTTCAAGATTCCAAGATTTTTTACCCTGCCCATACGGTGGACCAGAATTTCAATTGTTCGCCTGTGCATTGTTTATATTGTGGTGAATCTAGTTGTTTGGCATAGGTAGCCACATAGGTTAGTTGCAGGGGTTATTCTATAGGTACCCTGAGTCAGATAAGGGTCAGATAACACACATCCTTTATGGAGGATTACCTCTCTGGGGGATCTGAATGACTACGTTGTTAAGCCCACGAGGGGCCTCATAACTGATTATGATACCTCCAATATTTTGAAGGGAATCTCGGACTATTCTCATACCCCTCTTAGGAGAGACATACCTACTCTAGTGCGAGAGGCCCATTTTTATCCATTATATATTGTTTGTGTGCATTGTCCTTTTTTGATTTATTTTGGTGTGCTCTCTGATTATTAGTTGGCCCTAGGATTTTGTCTTATATCTTGATTTCTGAGTCATCATGGAGAAATACCATCCTCCTCATCATTTTCTTCGTTTGTTGAAGTTACCACCATGTCTTGATCCTTTACCGAATCCACCTTATAAAAGGCATAGAGTTAATAAACATGGTACATACATCTCCACCTCCTAGATTCACGATCATCCAGTTATGAGTACTAAGTTAGACGCGCATGTCTCGGGGAATCTTTTGACTCCCTTCTCTTATGTGATTAGTGGAATCCCTTTGACTCATTCATCCTCGACGATGTGGGTGTCGGAGGTTCTGTCATCTAGTGCTACCCAGCCTGTGATTTCTACATGACCCATAGGAACGAACCCTTTCATATCTCGTTTTGGTATGCCAAGTCATGATTCTCAGTCAATACCTTCAACCTCTAATCCTTTTTCTTTTGGTATGCTCGACATGAAGTCACAACTCTCATCCTTCGTTTCATCGGCTAATGTGAATCCTATTTTTGGGTCTAGGGAACAACGCCTCCTTATGTTCCCTTCTCATTTGGTGGAGGTTATATTCCCTAAGTGAATCCTATAGTTGGAGGTTAGACTCCTCTTTCCTCCGGGCCTAATCCTAGCTTCAATGATTCGGGATGGAGTGCTCAATTGGGTGGACATTTCACTTCCTATATCCTATCCTTCATCCCCTCTTCCTCCACGTCAATTCCTATGAACACATTTATTATGGTGAATCCCCCTCTATCATATGGTGTTCCATCTAGAGGGAGTCAATTTTATAGTATGGGAAACCCCCAACATGGATTTCCTTCGATTGGGGAAAACGTATATAATCCTCATCATGCCACTTCCATGGGCATGGTTCCTGTACAACATTTCATGAATCAATTTGGGAGGATATTATCCTACCGAATAGAGCCATGGTATATACCAGAACCCTAAATGGTTTGCAATCCCTCAACCCCAATCTTTACTGGGAGCATGGACTCAAACGATGCAACCTCAGATCCCTTTTATGGCCACTCTTAATCTGTGATATTTGTCAAAATTAATGAATGACCTTGTGTGTTGTGATCCATCATGGCCCCCCATCCCCACCAAGCTTCCTTTGTACATTTCAAAATTCAAGGGAAAGTCTGGTGAGGATCCAAGTGATCATGTGACTATTTTTCATCTATGGTGCTCATCTCACTCCCTAAATAACAATTCTATTCATTTGAGGATATTTCAATGCACCCTCACAGGGGTCGCCACGAAATGGTACATTGAGCTACCCAGGTGTTATAACCCTAAATTTCACCACACATGCTTACCTGGCATCAGGCCAACTCATATCCCTTCTTTGCCAAAAAACTACTGAACAACTCTTCTAAAAACTCCATTTTTAAAAAGTACACACTAGCTGGCCCACTACAGCCCGCGTGTATCGAAAATAAAACACTAGCAGGCCCACTACAGCTTGCGTTTACCTTCAGAATCACAAAAAACAGAAATTTGTCGACGGGACAAAAAGCTATGGGTCAGTTAACTGAAACTCCCGGCCATGCATGGTCGAGAGTTCGTCCAAAACCCTATCTCCTTCTAGCCTATAAAAGAAGGGGTAGGGGTACTATTTGGAAGAGGAAAATGATAACGAAGAAACTCTACCCAATTGTCGAATCCATTTGTCCCAACCCTTTAGCCTTTCCTCAAGCTTAAGGAGAATTAAAGCAAAGTAGTAGGAGGACAAAGAAGAGGAGGAGCCCAGGATCAGGATCAAGGAACGGTGGTCGGTCTCAACA
The DNA here is from genome assembly GCA_009831015.1 of Picea engelmannii. Classification (NCBI taxonomy): domain Eukaryota; kingdom Viridiplantae; phylum Streptophyta; class Pinopsida; order Pinales; family Pinaceae; genus Picea; species Picea engelmannii. The sequence continues at coordinate 118,480 of ML790259.1, read as the reverse complement.
TTGATTGTAAGTTGATTCATCTTGAAAATAATAAAGAATACTTTTCTCGTCCCAATGCATGAGTTATATATGATTTATTCGATTTATGCTTAATCTCTAACCCTCAGGTAGAAAAATAGCATGCATGCATAGTGTTTTGTCTTGATTGCAGGATTGTCTTTGGAAGGAGCAGCGCAAGAAAGCGGACAAAGCGCAATGGAGGATCTACACGAAACATCAGTAAAAAGGTTAGTAGGTCCTTTCCATGCTTGTATGTGAAAAAGGGTTTTAAGTTTTGGGGTGGTAGGTTAAAAGTGATTTCTTTAAGGTCATGATCTACATGCAAGTCTAACCCTAGCTTGCTAGTCCGTAGGTATTATTTCCCAACAACATAATTGGCGACTCCACTGGGGAACGAACCCATAATTTCTTTAAGGTCATGATATGCATGCAAGTCTAACCCTAGCTTGCTAGTCCGTAGGGTATTATTTCCCAACAACACCAGGGGGGAAATATGGAACTTTCAATCAGGTGGTATTAGTCTTTCTCAACCACTTCCAGTTGTCATTTCATTACGATGTCGGCATAGAAAAAAAATTTCCCTTTCGCCAGGATAAAGCCACACGTATCTCGGACCATATCCAAGAGTGTCATAGATGGACGAGGTTGATTAAATCCTACTTTCCTCCAGAGTTTCTATTGGAATGGTTCCTTAAGTGTTTACTGCCTTATATTTTGAAGGATGTCTCTACATTAGGAGTAACATATGAGTAAGAAGTCGTTTTCAAAGCCCAACAATTGGACCTCATATATGCTCAATCTAGGATGCTTTATGAAATTCTTCCTGATGCACCACAGTCAAAATACGATCCTAGAAAAAATCCCAAGCCTCGTTTCGATGGCATCATACGATATGAAAGTGCTAAGACTACAGACTTGGAGACGGAGTAGTTGAAATATTTGTCTCTAAGCCAGCCTGTAGCAGGAAAAGCTTCGACTTCATCCTCCATCACCACCTAGTCGGTTGATGTGCATTCTATACAGTCGTCGTCTAACTCAAATGATAACCAGCAACTAGGAGGGACTAAGAAGAAAGGACGAGGTAATAATTGTAAGGATGGAAAAAATAATAATAAATCCAAGGACAACACTAACAATGATAGATCGAATAATAATGTTGGTGAGGGAAAGAAATAAAAGTGGAAGGTGAAGTTTCCTTGTAAACTTTGTAAAGATTATCACCTTACCCACCTATGCCCCAAAATAGAGGAATCCTCGAGGCTCTTATCTCATCCACCCATTTTTCTAACAAACTCATATCCACATAATCAGCACATGGCCTCAGGGACCTCCAACACTGGAAATGCGTCGAGTAGGGGTATAAACCCCTCGACACATGAAGGTGGTCATATATGCATCAATATGGTCTACTCTCATATTGATGTAGCTACTCGATCTCATGATTACGGTTCTTCACAAATTGTTATAGGCCTAGAGTCTCCTCCTCCTCTGGAAACAACCTTGCATATCGAAAACTTGGAACCTCCGCCTCGTATTCTGAAAGCATTACTAAAGCACTCTTCCCACAATCCTAATGCCAAAGCCGCCCACAACTATTTTATTTTCAAATATCTAGGCCAAACACCTTGTGTGATGTTGGCTTTGGAGGTGATATAGACGTGTCCTTCACTAAGAAATGCCATGTTATCTGCGTTAGGAGCTCTAAACCCATGTGGCTCAAAATTTATCAAGTTTGACATCACGGATGTTAAGCCTCACTTTCCTTACCACGTGGCCTTTCAAATCCATGTGGAGTACACGAAACTTACCATCAAACATACTATAATTGATGAAGGTGTTGCAACATGCGTGATGTCCCTAACTTGTTAGAAAGACATTGGCTCTCCGACCCCATCTAAATCTATGACTATGTTGACCGCATTTGATGGGTGTTTGTTTCGACCCCACAGAATTCTCCCTGATTTTTTAGTCCAATTAGGTGGGAATACTGTGGAAGTTGATATCGAGGTGGTTGATGCACCTCTTGACTACAATTTACTACTAAGGCATAATTGGACTTATGCCATGGCAGTCGTCATGTCATCTATTATCCATACTTTATGTTTTTCTCACAAAGGGAAGATAGTGACGATTGATCAGTTGTCCTTTGCGCACGCTAGTCCTAGTGCATCGGTTGGACATTTGGTCCCTATGATTGATAATTCTCAATAGGAAACTGAGGATGTTGGAATTGGAATGTATTCCTCTTTGATGGGTAGCTTTGATTTCATGGCACTAATTCACCATATTCATACCATTTCCAATGAGTCTTCATCATTGATGAGGTTCATTCATTTTTGTACTTCGTATTTCAATGACTCTTGGACCCTACCTTCCCCGACTATGTCTTACAAAGGTCATTCTCACATTGGGATGGAAATTCCACTGTCAACAACAGAATTTGTGTATCAGGATATTCTTGACACTATTGCTAACCCAAATCCTTCCTCCTTGTTGATGAATGAGGTGGATCCTTTTTTAGAGCCTGTATGGGCCGCTCAATCATCTTGTTCAAGTGATTTCTTTGATGATAATTTACCTTTGGATGAATCCATATTAGAGGCCATTTCTAGTCTTGATAGGCCTTGGGACGATATGCATCATCAATCCTATTTTCTCCCATAACTTATTAAGATCTAATAGGATGACTTTAGATCTACCTTGAGTGAGATGGTAGTTCATGTCGTGGTTCCATTAGATACGCATGGTATTTATGTTGAAGGAAACATGGTGAATATTTATCCTACCGTCACAATCAACATCTCTCGTATCCCTGGTAAAATTGAGAACATATATATTGGTGCAGATTGTTCACCTGAAGAAATTCATATCTACATTAATCTCTTCAAATAATTCTGAGATTTTTTCGCTTGGTCATATGAAGAGATGCTAGGGATCTACCCCATCATTGTTGAACATGATATTAAAACCTATATGGATGATAAACCTGTTTGAAAACATCTTAGAGATGTTAATCCTAGGAAGGCCCCCACTATTAAGGCAGAGGTAGAGAAGCTACTTAATGTTGGCTTCATTTACCTAGTTCCCTTGATTGAATGGGTGTCCAATCTTGTTCCCGTAAATAAAAATAAAGGAACCATTCATGTGTGTATGGATTTTAGAGACCTGAACAATGCATGTAAGGTAGCTAGAGAGGTAGTGGGGGGGGGCAGAGGGCCCATAGTGATAATAGTGGAGGTCATTCAATGTAAGGTGGACTAGGTCCACTATATTATTAAATAAGACCCACTATGGTAGTTAGATATAATAAATGAGTAATTATATATAATAAATGTAAGAGGACTTCTTAGAAGGTTCTACTTCTAGAAAATTCCTCCTCTAGAATGTTCTTAGGTGATGGTAGAACTATATAAAGGGGTTCAAGCAATGTAATGAGATATGAAGAGAAGTATTGTATTTGGAGCTGGAGCTCATTAAGAGGAATCCCCCTCGAAGAGGCAAGTGAACAGGAGAGGATCCCTTCCATAATAGGATCCATTGTATGGTGTTGCCCTACCTCAAGGGTTTGATAATAATATTGTGTGGTTTCCTCTATCTTGTTTTGTGGATCTATTGTGTATTCAGTATTTGTGGTTATTATATTGGTAGATCTATTCAGGTTCTTAACAAGTGGTATCAGATCACTTTCCTTGGTCGGAGTTGTGGGCAACTATTTTTTATTTTTGCAGATTTTTTTTTCCGGAGAAGAAAAAAGAGGGCCACGACATTCCAGACATTTTTAGTATATTTCTGTGAAAAATTTGCAGAAAATGGTTGTATATCTGAGTTTCTCTCAAAAAAACACCCAAGTTAAAAAAACAAATCGTCCGAAACGGAGTCCGGAAGGTCAAGATATTGAGGTTTTAAAATCTGCAATTTTTCAGGGTTTTTTCTGCGGACGGCGGCGCGATTTGTTTTTATTTATGTAGAAATTGGAGGCCGAATTTGCCCAAATAAATTATATATATGAGTTCTTCTCACACTTTCACCCAATTTCAAAAAAAAAATCAGCCAAAACGGAGTCCGGGAAGTGAAGTTATGAGCATTTCAAGTTCAGCAGTTTTTTAGGGTTTTTCCAGAAAAAGCCGCGATTTTCTGCCGAAACTTATTGGGTCTATTTTTTTGAGTTTTTTCATGACGGATGCAGGACCAAAGAGTTCATAGGGTGCTCAGATGGATATTTTGTCTCAAAACTTGAAAGAAATTCTTGAATCATTCAAAGCCCAATTGGATGATAGATTGGATGCATTTACACATGGCCTCACAAACAGCCTCACACATCGCCTCACAGATAGCCTCACATATGGTCTCAATGATAGTTTTCGTAGTATTCAAGATTCATTGAACAACATGCAGGAGATATTTCTTATGTAGGGCCTCATGCATGAATATAATCAAGAAAGATATGCTTGGTATGATTTTGAGGACGATTGTGATGATTGGTATATGGATAGTTGTCATTTCTGGGATGACAACCACTTCCATATTTTATTTGATGACTCTACTCCACCTTCTGTAGAGCACATCAATGTCCCAGATCAGGAGCTAGTTACCAGCATTCAGTCTGCATATTCTACAGTGGTATTATTCCTTCCAAATTCTGCTATGACCCTTTTCCACTATGTGGATGGATCTTCTTATTTGGATCCACGTGATAGGTGTCAGTCTTTGGAGCATCATTTGGAGTTGGTTATTGGGTTCCAAAATCTTCTACGGGGAGTTCACATGAGCACTTGGACATGGGACCCGGGCTTACAATGGTGGTTGGACTACTTCATCATGGTGGCTTTCCTTTCTACATGGGACTTTGGTTCTTCAGTCTTCTTCAGCATTACGATCCACAACTATCCATGGGACCTTGGTATATGGTTGTACATCAAGCGTTGAGGACAACGCTTTAATAAGGGGGATGGAATGTAAGGTAGCTAGAGAGGTAGTGGGGGGGCCCAGAGGGCCCATAGTGATAATAGTGGAGGTCATTCAATGTAAGGTAGACTGGGTCCACTATATTATTAAATAAGACCCACTATGGTAGTTAGATATAATAAATGAGTAATTATATATAATAAATGTAAGAGGACTTCTTAGAAGGTTCTACTTCTAGAAGATTCCTCCTCTAGAATGTTCTTGGGTGATGGTAGAACTATATAAAGGGGTTCAAGCAATGTAATGAGATATGAAGAGAAGTATTGTATTTGGAGCTGAAGCTCATTAGGAGGAAGCCCCCTCGAAGAGGCAAGTGCACAGGAGAGGATCCCTTCCATAATAGGATCTATTGTATGGTGTTTCCCTACCCTAAGGGTTTGATGGTAATAAATGAGATTTTGCATATTTTTCTTGTGTATCTGTTGTGGTGCTTTTGTATTCAGTATTTGGTTCTTAACAAGGCATGTCCTAAAGATAACTTCCCTACTCCTTCCATTGACCAGATTCTTGACAAATGTGCAGGAAGTGAAGTATTTTCCTTTATGTATGGATTTTTTGGATATAATCAAATTCATATCAAACCTGAAGATCATCATAAGAAGGTGTTTATTTGTCCTTGGGGTACTTTTTCATACTGGAAAATGCTTTTCGGCCTTAAAAACGCCGAAGCGACCTTCCAAGGTGCCATGACCTTTTCATTTCACGATCTTAAGAATATTGTTGAAGCTTACTTAGATGATCTCGTTGCTCACTCTTGCAAGAAAGTAGATCACTCCACACACCTTTGATTAGTATTTGAGAGATGACATTATTATCACATTCGGTTAAACCCTCAGAACTGCATCTTTTGCGTTAGGTCTAGTCGTCTTTTAGGATTCATAGTGTTTGAGCATGGGATCATGCTAGATCCTATGAAGGTGGAGGAGATACTTCAATTTCCTCTCTTGCGTAACATTAAACAACTTCAAGGTTTACAGGGGAAGGCTAACTTATTGCGTCGGTTTATAATGAACTCTACCAATTTAACTAAAGGTTTCATGTGTCTTTTGAAGAAGGACACTCTTTTATATGGGATCAGTGAGCCCAAGAATCCTTCGATGCTCTTAAGAAATATTTGGTATCGGCACCTCTATTGAAGCCTCCATACTACAATAGAGACTATTTTCTTTATATCATCACGTCTAAAGGGAAAGTTGGTATGGTTATAGTTCAGGAGGACGATGAGCTCCATGAGCACATTGTCTACTATATCAGTCGAAACCTAGTTGGTCCTGAACTTAAATACTCTCATGTAGAGAAGTTGGCATTGGCTTCCATACATGTGGTTCATAGATTACGACATTATATATTACTTTGAAAAACTATCATGGTTGTGGATATCAATCCATTTCAATACGTCCTCACTAGGAATATCATAGAGGGGAAATACAATAAGTGGATTTCTATTTTGTAAGAATTTGATCTTGATTTTGCTTCGACGAAGTCTAAGAAATAGCTAGTTTTTATGAGTTGATATCAGACTTCTCTCAACTAGATGAGGACATTTTGCATGACTATTTGTTCGTGGATGAACATATTTTCCTTATCTCATCTTCGGACCCCTTGTATGGAGACACTTTGATCTATCTGCAAACCTTGAAGCTACCCTAGCATCTATCGAGAGACGATCGATGATGTATATGTCATCAGGCTAAAAACTACCTTATTATTGGCGACACTCTATATCATCGAGGGGTAGATAATATTTTATGGTGTTTCTTGACTCACAAGGAGGTTGAGGTTGTTCTCAATGACTGTCACAGTGGGGCATGTGGTTTTAATTTATCCAGGCTTGCGACAAACCAAAAGATATTGCGAGCCGGTTATTTTTGGCCGTTAATTTTTAAAGATTACGTTGAAGTCATCAAGAAGTGTCACCCTTTCTAGTTGTTCAATCAGAAAATGCACTCGCACCTAGCCCCTCTTCACCTAGTCATAATTTTCGATCCCTTCACCAAGTGGGGGGTATATTTTATGGACTGTAACCAAGCCTCGGTTGGGGGGCCCAATCATATTATCGTGGTCGTGGATTATTTTATTAAATGGGTAGAGTCCATGCCTACCATTAAATCCGATGGTAAGACTGCAGCATTCTTCGTATTCAACCAGATTATAGCCCGGTTTGGAATCCCAAGAGATATTTTCATTGATCATGGAATTCACTTTCATAATGAAATGATGAAAAAGTTAGAACCAAAACTGGGGTTTAAGCATGACCATTCTTCCCCTTACTATCCCCGGGAAAATGGAGAAGTAGAGGCAATGAATAAATCTCTCAAGACCATTTTGCAAAAAACTGTGAACCAGAGTAAATCTAACTGGCATCTGATGCTTTAACCTGTGCTTTGGGCATATTGAACCATGGTAAAGACTTCCACTATTTTTTATCCTTTTCAGTTAGTACATGGTGTGGAGTCGATTCTTTCGATTGAATGTGAAATCCCTTCCCTTAAGTTGGAAATTGAGCTCCTACCTGACACATCTGAATTCCTTGATGAGAATCATCGAGATGCCTCTATAGCTATCAAAACAAATAAACAATGTGTTAAGGTTCAGTACAATACATTTTTCTATCCTCGACAGTACATTGAGGGTGACTTGGTTCTCCTTTATGACCAACCCAAAGAACCATTAGGGGCATGTAAGTTCAACCACATGTCGCACGGTCTTTATATAGTGCAACATGTCTTAGAGAAAGGAGTCTACGAATTAGAAGATTATTAAGGGAATATGTTGGATGAGTCCATAAATGGGCTCTACCTTAAAAGGTATTATGCTTGAGCCCTCAAACTTGGGCGTGACCTTTGTATACTAGTGTATCTTAGTGTATATATTTCTTTATCTTTTCCTTTGTTTCATCGACTTTCTTATCATTTTTTCCCTTGGTTGGCAAATGTCAACGAAATATTCGATGTAATTAGGATTCGCATGTGGTGCAAGTCATCATACATGGAACATGGGTTCTGATGCTTGGGTCATTTACTCACCCAAAGTCCAAATGGTGTCTTCAGGTGGGGTTTATTTGGAGCCATCAACAAATAATGTGGCTGAGTATAGCGTCGTTATAGAGCTATTACGTGACGCCATTTCGCATGGTGTTCAATATTTGGAAGTTCACCTAGACTCCTAGTTAGTCGTATGTCAATTGAATGACAGTTACCATGTGTGAGATCCTACTCTAATCCGATGATTCCTACGGGTATGAATTTTAGAATGATACTTTGATTTTCTTACTTATAATCACATCCCTAGAAATTTTAATCATGTATCTGATGCATATGCTAATTATATTTTAGATTGGCATGTGTCACATAACTAAGCAAAGAAAACACATTTATACATTGTAACATTGTAACATATATAAGTAAAGTCGAAGACCAAATTTTTATATTTCATCCTTTCAAGTCCAAAACATATGGTGTCATAGTACAAAATGGGGCTCACACCCTCAAAATACATATATGGCCGATATATAGCATGACCATGGAATATATGCATGTGTTGTCATATGCATACCATGATAGCACACTACAGTGTTTGTAAGACACCAGAATAGTCTCACCCATGCATGGGATACACCCACCACCTTTCATTGCATCACCTCTGGCAGATCCTCCACTTAAGCCATAGGAATCATGCACACCAATTGAGATAGGTTCCCCTACACATTTTGTAGCACTCTATTTGTGTCCCATCCCACTAGCTCATCTCCTCAGCACCTTCACCGTGTTAGAAAAATAGGATCGTGGAGCAATAAAATAAAGCCAATGCAGAAATAAAACACAGAAGATACACAATACAATAGAGACACAGATATATGTGGTTCACTCAGTGTGGGCTACATCCACCAGATAAATTTTCAGTTCCTTCTTTTATTATTATCCAGCAAATGAAGGGATACAACCTACAACACACACATTGTAACTTCCTCTTATTTCTCTCATAGTCTCCTAACTCATAAAAGAGGGTTTCCTTTTAAGGAAAAAAACCCTAACATAACTTCTACCATCAGATCTACGAACTTATAATGAATGGTCCAAATATACACTCCCCCACGTGGAGGAGTGTACATTCTTTCGGGGTGTAAATTCTTCATGGGGTATAAACATGGTTGAAAACAAAGACCTCTGAATCAGGAAGATAATCAGGCTCCACAACCAACAATCTCCCACTTGGAGATTGATCTCAACAACTCCATTGTTGTTGTATCTTCTGGACTATGATCCTTCTTGGACCTGGAAAATTTCTCATCTTCTCCTTCATGCTTGAAGACCAACTGAAACTGACCAGGAAATCATTTTTTCCCCGGTTACTCCCTTTGTTAACATGTCTGCAAGATTTTGTCTAGTGTGTATCTTTTCCAACTTCAAATGTCCATCTTCCAAGATGGATCATATGAAATGATACCTCAACTATATATGCTTAGTATTCGAATGGAAGGTTTAGTTCTTTGCAAGATAAATGGCACTCTCATTGTCACAGTACAACCTATTATTCTCTTGCTTCTTTCCCAATTCCTCCATAAACCTTTGTAACCAAATAATTTCTTTACTACCCTACGTAGAAGAAACATATGCTTCTTTTGTTGTTGAAAGTGAAACAACCTTTTTCAGTTTCGAAATCCAACTTATTGTTGTTCCACCTACAGTAAAAACATACCCTATGGTGCTCCTCCTGCTATCTTTATCACCTACCATATTTGAATCAGCATATCCATGTAGAACAATGTCTGAACCTCCAAAACATAATGCATGAGTAGCAGTACCTCTCAAATACCTAATAATCCACTTTGTTGCCTCCCAATGTTCTTTACCTATATTGTTCATATACCTGCTCACAACTCCCACTGCTTGTACAATATCTAGTCTTGTTTAAAACCATCGCATACAACAAGTTGCCAACATCTCATGAATAAGGGACCCTGTACATGTATTATATCTCCTCATGTGTCTTGGGACACATTTCCTTATTTAATTTGAAATGGTTTGTCAAAGTTTTACTAATTAGTTTTGGATTCTGCATTCTAAACCTCTCCAACACCTTCTTTATGTACTCACCTTAAGACAATGTCAATTTGTGATTTTTCCTGTCTCTTGTTATTCTCATACCAAGGATTTTCTTTGCAGCACCCAAATCCTTCATTGAAAATGATTTAGGTAATTTCTTCTTGAGCACATTTATATCCTTCATATTAGACCCTGCAACAAGCATGCCATCTGCATACAATAGAAAGATAATATAGCTTCCATTTTCTAGCTTTTTAAAATAATCACAATGATCAGAATGACATCTACTATAATCGTGTTCTGTCATAAACTTGTCAAACTTCAAATACCACTGACTTGGAGATTTATTTATGCCATACAATCTCTTCTTCAACCTGCATACCAAATTCTCCTTCCCTTTGACCTCATACCCCTGTGGTTGTTGCATATAAATCTCTTCCTCCAAATCCCCATGGAGAAAAAAAAATTTACATCTAATTGTTCAAGATGTAAATATTCTACTGCCACAAGACTTAAAATAGTCCTAATTGAAGTCATTTTAACAACAGGAAAAAATATTTCATCAAAATCTATACCTTTCTTTTGTGCAAACCCCTTTACAACAAGTCTATCCTTGTAGCGCTTATTTCATCGATCTTCTTCCTTCAACTTGTAAACCCATTTATTCTGCAATGCTATTTTTCCTGCAGGCAACTGAACCAAGTCCCAAGTCTATTTATTTACCAAGGAATCCATTTCCTCTTTCATGCCTTTCTCCCACTTATTTTTGGTGTTTACCTGCATTACCTCTTCATAACATTTTGTTTCACCAGAATCAATCAACAATAAATAATACAATGAAGGAGAGTATCGGTCAGGGGGTCTACTTAACCTGGTAGATCTTCTAACAACACTTGCAGGAGTTTGAGGTACTTGTTTCTCCTATTGTTGTACATTTTGATTTTTTGGTTCCTTTGGAATTAACTTTTCAGTGATATCATCAAGCACTGTGTATTCTAGTTTTTCTTTTTCTTATATATTTCCCTGGAACTGATCTTTGTACATGACCTTCTCATTGAATATGACATCTCTAATCCTAATGATTTTGTGATTTTCATAATCCCATAAGCAATAACCAAAACCATTAATACTGTATCCAATAATGGTGCACTTCTTGGATTTTTCCTCAAGATTTATTCTATTTTATTTATCAATATGGACAAATGCTTCACAACTGAAAGTGTTCAAAAAAGAATAGTTTACTTTTTTACCTTTCCATGCCTCCTCTGGAATTCCACCATCCAAAGAAATTGAAGGCCCTATGTTTATTAATTAAACAATAGTATCTACAGCATCTTCCCAGAACTGTAATGGAAAACCATCGTGTCATCTCATACTCCTTGCACACTCCATGATTGTCCTGTTCATCACTTCTGACACATTGTTTTCTTGTGGTGTTCCTGGAACTGTCTTCTCTCTACGAATCCCATGGTATGAACATTAATCATCAAACTCTTTGCTACAATATTCACCTCCATTGTCTGATCTGAGACACTTCATCCTTTTTCCCGTCTCATTCTCAACCAAATATTTCCATTTTTTAAAAGTATCAAAAACATCATTTTTTTGTCGAATGCAATAAACTCAAGTTTTTCTAGTTGCATCATCAATAAAAGTAACATAATAACGAGAGCCACCAAGAGATGATACCTGAGTTGGTCCCCATACATCTATATGCACAATCTCAAACCTTTCTTCTTTTCTTTTCCAACTCTGATAAATATGACTCTCTTCAGTTTTCCATAAACACAATGCTCACATAAATCCAAATCAATTTGTGAAAGATATGGCAACAAATTTATTTTGTGAAGTATCTGCATCCCCTTCTCACTCATGTTTCCAAGCCTATGATGCCACAGTGTTGTATCCACTCCTGTAGAAGCTAAAGAGATATAAGATTCAGTATTACCAGTACATAAATACATTGTACCTACCTTCTCGCCTATTGCTATCACCAGTGATCCTTTGGTGATCATCTACATATTATCTATAAATATGGATATACAACCTTCACTTTCCAATTGCCTTTTTGAAATTATATTTTTCCTTAGATGTGGAATATGTATTACTTCTTTCAACAACCATTGGTTTCCATTCCTTTTCTTTATTTTTACCTTTCCCATTCCAACAATTTTTCATGGTGCATCATCACCCAAATGAACATTTCCAAAATCACCTTGAACATAATATAGAAAATGTTTATTATGGGGTGTGGCATGAAATAAAGCCCCTAAATCTACTACCCAAGACTCAGAAATATTATCTACACAAAAAATAAAAGCATCTTGTAACACATCACTTGTTACATTTGCTTCCTGATTTTTCTCCTGTTGTCCATCTCTTTGTTTATTTGTAGCTCTGCAGTCTTTCTTCAAATGTCCTTTCTTCCCACAATTCCAACACACTATCTTTCTGAGTCTAGATTTGGATCTTCCCTTCCTAGAATTCTTGCGGTTCCCTAAACCCTTCCCTCTATCCTTTTGTCTTCCCCTGTTCTCCATGTTTAACGCATTACCTGATGTCTCACCTGTGCTTTTCCGTCACATTTCCTCATTAAGGATAACACCAACAACATCATCAAATTTTAAAGTGTTTGAACCAGAGACAAAGTTACTTACAACCATGAACAATTCATTTTATCTTTCTGGCAATGATCACAAGATTAGAAGAGCCCTGACCTCATCATCAAAGTCTACTTTTACTTAACTTAGTTGATCAGTAACTGTATTAAATTCATTTAAATGATCTACAAAAGACCCACCTTCTAAGATATTCATATTAAATAATCCCTTCATTAGAAATACCTTATTGGACGTCGAGGGTTTTTCATACAGTTTAGCCAATGCATCCATCGTCTCCTTCGTTGTATTTTCTTTCGAAATATTGAAATCCACCGATGCTCCCAGGCTCAGCCATATCGTTCCTAGTGCCTTTCTGTCAAGAACCTCCCATTCTTCATCCTTCATGGTCATTGAATTATTTTCTATTCCACCGAATGGTAGGAATAGATCCTTATTATATAAATAATCTTCCATCTACATCTTCCATAATTGGTATTTTTGGTCATTAAATTTCCAACCCTAAACTTTCCATCTTCCTCCATTGCTCCCACTCGAACCAAGAACCCTCTTTTCCTGCGAGTTACATTTCGCTCTAATACCAGTTGTTAGAAAAATAGGATCGTAGAGAAATAAAATAAAACAAATGCGCAAATAAAACACAGAAGATACACAATAAAATAGAGACGCATATATACGTGGTTCACCCAGTGTGGGCTACGTCCACCAAAGAAATTGCCAAGTCCTTCCTTTATTATTATCCAAGGGATACAACCTATAGCACACCCATTGTAACTTCATCTTCTTTCTCTCATAGTCTCCTAACTCAGAATACAATATTCACAATGATACATAGCCGAAATACATTTCCCTCATAAAAGAGGGTTTCCTTCTAGGGAAAACAAAACCCTAACATAACTTCTATCGTTAGATATGCGACCTTATAATGAATGGTCCATATTTACTATGAAATTACAATATAAATTTACAAGGAAAATTTTCCTTCAGGGGCTTCGTCCTCGGACCCCGTAGGGGGAGGGTTTCCTTCTAGGGAAAACAAAACCCTAACATAACTTCTATCGTTAGATATGCGACCTTATAATGAATGGTCCATATTTACTATGAAATTACAATATAAATTTACAAGGAAAATTTTCCTTCAGGGGCTTCGTCCTCGGACCCCGTAGGGGGGGTAACCCCCCTTGCACTCCCCCACGTGGAGGAGTGTACATTCTTCCTAGGTGTAAAGTCTTCATGGGGTGTAAACACAGCTGAAAACAAATACCTATGAATCAGGAAGATAACCAAGCTCCATAACCAACACGTTGATGTCATGGGAATCCCTCTGGCCATCACGAACCTACGTCTGTGTAACAAAGCAATTGTTAACACTTGATACCATGGAAAAATATTTGTGTTTTTTATTTTTCCTTTATCAAAATTGAAAAACAAAATGAAATATATAAAATCATTCTTACCACTATCGTCGTAGGCGGAACCTAGTGGAAAAGGCATGTCAATATATCTTATGTAGTCGATCCCTCTGTAAGGATAGTCATTAATGGCTATGACCTGTTGGTGTCACTAGAAAAAGAAATCATCATTGTAGGGGGTTGGCACCCTACCAACTCCTAGCTAACTCATCACATTGTTCCACCGTAACATGGCTGGATCGTGAAGTCTGTGTGGAGTAATCTCTATTCTAGGGCTCAAACCTGGAACCCTCTCAAAGAAAAAAATACAAAGTATGGATGCAAATCCAAAATTTCTCATTTTCCCTTGTTTGCAATTAGTCAACTGGATCTTCATGTTATCCATTGTTGAGGTACACTAGTCATAAACAGTAAGTCTTAAACACTCCACCGCATAGAACATGAGTAGTCTTGATGCCTTGTGCAATGAGGCCAACCCCGAAATCCATGTGAGTACAAGCACAACGACCTTTAAACTCAATTTCTCGAATGCCTTGATAAGGATTTGGCTCCCTACTTCATATGTGCCTGCAACATAGTGGGTGGAAATGTACTCCTTCATAGTCATACCACCCCCAACCCTCAGGAATTGAGATTCACTACCTTGCCTTGACGAGACAATCCTGTGATAAAGTATATATCATCCACTTCAATCCTCAATGGTTTCCTATCAAGATTGAATGAATACGTCTCTAGATCCTGATAGTTTACCAATAATTGGAATAACCTCACCTGATCCCTCATTGCCTTGAGAGCCCAAAATTTATAAATGCCACATTGTTTTAAATCTTGTTGGGCCCTTGCATCTCTTCCCACTACTGCATTTATCTCCTCATGCTCCCTTTCCCACCATTTAATAACCATCCTGCAAAGGAGAAATCATTTTTTGAGTTAAAACCCTTTCAAAATCTTGTTCACGAACTTGTACATGGGATAACTTAATAACAGACATGTATTGGGCTTCATATACATGTTCAGGATTCATTTTTCCCACATATATGGGGTTGTATACGCGACCTGATGATTTTTCACCAGCATACACCCTAGTTTCCATGTTACGCCCTCTAATACTCAAAAAAAGGGGCCTAAAACTAGAATTTAAACCATTGAAATTGAAGGAGAAGGGATGGGAACTTACTTGGTCCAGATGGTTGTTGATTCTGTTGATCATATCTCCCGTAATCGACACTTGAATATCATGGGGAAAATGGCCTAAAATGCACTATGTGGGTGAAAAAACTCAAATGGTATATAGTAGAATGTTCTATTTTTACTATTAGTAGAAATGTTTTACCCACTTTCTATATTTATTTGCTATTTTTTTACCTTATGGACTAATAGCGCAGTGGAAAGACTTGGTTTTTAGTGGTTTTGTCCAAGATTTTTTATGGCTTCCAACGTCCTACCACTCGTTCATGCCTTCAGTGGGTATATTCTTTCACCGGCATATAGTATAGGTTTTTACTCCATTTTTCATTCTTCCATCGTTCTATGATCATGATCCATACACCCTAGGTACAAACCCATTTATTAGCGACACAGAACCTTCTCACTACTACTAGAAGTGTCATTATTAAGTGGTAGAGGCTTACCAAACATGGGTGCCCTAGTTAGAACCTTTGTATCATTTGAGTTATTGTGGGTATTATTTTATACTTTTTCGAGCCTAGGGGACTAAATCTACGAAAAAAGACATTTTTGGAGTTAATTTGTAATTGCATTACATCATCCTGCTTTGATACAGGTTCATATCGGTGGCCACCCACCTATTTCACTGGCTCAAAATAGATTTTTCCACCTCAGCAGTTTTTCAATAGTTTTTTTGGTCCCAAACTTCAGGGGCCGTTTTGAGACCCTAAACGACGTTTTTTGGGGATTTCAGGCCCAGGTGACTGCCGAAGGCACTAGACCTTCTTAGCTAGAACTTTCCAACAGTGTATCGAGCGCTCCAAACGGAGGTCGTATGAAAAAGTTACGCCCCTAGGAAGTTGACGTATCAACTGCCCCCATCGAGGCCCGCAAACCTTTGGCTTTTTATCTTCCTCGGTTAGGGTTTTGGATTTTCTTTATGTTAAAAAGGCCTTTGGAGACTCATTGTAACAATGCTCTTCTAGCCAATGAGCATAGCCATCACATCTCTTCTCAAAGATATGTTGCCACCATTCTAGTGAGTCTTTCACTCTGTAATTTTACAGTCTATACATTTTGCTCATTAATAGAAATTGTGTATTACTGTATCTTTGTGTTTATATCTCAGATATATTTATGTTATATTGTTGTATATCTGATACAACTATGCACATTTATTTATTATATCTCCTCTCTCATTTCATGCCGAAAATAATATGGATCATGCTTGCATTATTGAGCCTATTGTCGGTTCCCACTTTCTCGTTATAAGCCTCTTACCTACACAATGTGCATCACTAGCCAAGCAGTGCCTTCCATATATCCTTTGTATCTTGAAACCATGTACCCTTAAAGGAAACATCCCCCGAGTGTCCATGCCCCGCATGCACTTCCTTGCATTGAGAATAGGTATGTTTCACTGCTTGGAACTAGTTTCTTTCTCGCAACACTTGTTTCCTCTCTTGTATCATAGCATTTATTTGCCTATGAAAAAAACCAAAAAAAAAAGACAGGCAGGAAAAGAATATTATCTCATATTGGTAGCAGTCGTGTCGCCTTTGAATAGAGCACAAAATTTTTACTCCAATTTCATCGAAAGTTTGGGTTTAGCATGACCTTAGGAATTTGAGTTCGTTACTTAGAGTTTACTCCTCCAACTAGTTATTTTTTCAATCCATGTGGAGAGTTTGTTGATGCCTCTTGCATCAAAAATTTTTATCATCAATTATATGTTTCCTGAGTTGTCCATATGTCTCATGCTCTTGTTCAAAGGAAGTCTATCAGCCTATGTTGGCCATTTCTCATCAATATTGACTTTGCATGTCGACCATACACTCAATGTATCTCAGAGTCACATGAATTTGTTGTCCTATCATGCACCCTTGGCCTACTTTCATTATGAGTAGGTAACCTTGAACCCAGCAGATGACATTTCCCCATTGATCATTGATTGGAGGCTTTCCCTTGTGTTAGACAGTAAGAAATCTATTCATACATTGGGATTCATGTAGTGTCTTGTATTCCATTAGCCTTATTGGTGGTTTCCTCTCCTTTTTCAACAGTTTTCCTTATTGGTTGTTATTCATAGGGTCTCTCTCATGCACTACTTGCATCTGGTGCATCCAAGGGACCCACAGGGTTATTGGTTCATGAACATCCTATTCATTCAAGATCCTCCTAATCATCAAGATATTTATTTGTACCTCATGTTGAATAATGAGAGATGCGCTAATGCTCGTCTTTCAATGGGTCTCCTTCCATCAACTTCAACTCATCTATTATGGAAATTAGACCTATATTCCTATGATTACCTAGAGTCTTGCAGTCATCAGTGGTAGGTTCTCCCACCATCGACAGTTGGGAATACACCAATGTCTCTTGATCGATGGATTGTTCAAGTGTTCGACCTCAACACTCTTATTCACACTTGTAGAATGTACTTTATGCCTTGATACCTAATTGCATTATCAATGGGTTGTATCGTATTTTTTAACGGTATACCTTAATGATCGATAATCAAATGAATTCTCATTGTGTTCAACCTCAACTCCTCTATTCACATGATGTAGAGTTGTCCCTTATGAAGATAGTGTATAATACCTACAACTTATAGTAGCAGCATTCCTCATTTGTTGTTGTCTTTCATTGGACCTGTACCTATATGAATTCAGTGATCATGGGAGATCATATTGTTCTCCATTGTATACAGATATCTTCAGTTGATTTTGAGACTGGATTCCACTGTGCCTTGTTCGTGGCCATGAAAATCTATTTGATATATTTCCACATAGATCTGCAGTGTAATTCAGATTGGCAGCCATGTGTACAAAGTCATTATGGATTGTAATATTCTTATGAGAAACTAGTACTTCCAGTTGAGTCTTCATTACTCCACTTCTGGGAATTATAATGTATTTCATCCATCGCAGATAGTCCTCTAACCTCACACATTAGGGGCCATCTGCTACAACAAATTTTGCCTCACTCCATGCAACTTGCTTGGATGGCCTTCCATTACCGTATGTAGACTTGAAGTCCCCTTTTTGTTCATTCTAGAGCCAAAAATGCACACTTTTCCTCATATACACACTCTATCAGTTATGCAACAAGCGTATACACAAGTTGCTCCACTACAACCCTCGTACATCGAGTTTGGTGCTCAAAATTAAAAATTATGTCGAGTTTCCATGCCATGTCACAAGATCCATGGTACTTGACCTTCCATATACTAGAAATTCTCTGACTTGACCCTTCAGTTCCGTTTGAAGGCTATAAATTGATCCATATCCAAGCCTTGAAGAAAATTTGACAATTCAACTTTGAGAGAAAAGACACTTTCGAGAAATTCCACTTCATATTGAGTCTGCATCCCTTTATCCTTGAAAGTCTGAACTTCTTGTGTTTAGCCCCCAAGATCTTCCTTCTTTGTGATGGAGAACCTCATTGACTCCTATGTATAAGCTTTCCTTTGCTATAGGATTGAAGTGGTCGAGGCCCAGCTGGAGGGACTTAGTTTCTCGGTTACAATATGTGCCATTACAAAAAAATTCCACCTATGTACTTTTGTTGATTATTTTAATAGAAATATTATTTTCTCGTCCAATTGATATCTTGCAAATACTTGAATTATTATTCCATGGGTGTATTTTTCATGTATGTTAATGGATTATGTTAATTTATAAGTTAACATTATATATTATCACCATATGCTTGTGTATCTTGGTTGTTGAGGACAAGTTGCAGGTATAAATCTTTGGGTTGTGTGCTCAACGGTGGTCTTCTTCGAACGTCTGAACGAGGTAGGATCTTAGCCATGGCTTGTTGGCATTTAATTTATATAGCATACTTGAGATTAGAGTTGATTTTTGTGTGTCATTTTGTCTTTTGTGGTTTACCCCTAGCCATAGAGATATTTTCCTCATAACATAAGGTGATACACCTGGGTGTATGTACCATTTCTTAAACAACTCTTCTAACCACATTTGTAATTATTTTAATTTTGGTGTATTCATTCTATAAGGAGTCTTGTAAACTAAGACAACTCTAGGTACTAAATAAATAGATAATATGTATCCCTCTTTGGTAGCAATCTTGGTATTTCTTTGAATATATCCTCAATCCCTTGCAAAAGTGGAAAAATGTTCAATATTTGGCCCTTTGGTCTTATCTGGCTCCTCCACATGAGTTGCATACAATTGATAGCCTTTACTGAAACATTGTTTTCCCTGTAAGGATTAAATTTTCCTTATAGAAATGTGCCTTGGAATTCCTTGCACAATGATTTACTTTCCTTTTTCACCAAGACATGTAAATCTCTTATTATGGCAATCTATGACAGCATGATGCTTGTCCAACCAATCCATTCTAATTAGGATATCATAAGATCCTAATGGTATTATATTTAGGTTATCATTAGTATTCACTCCATTCAAATCTATTGGACAACCTATGATAGTCTCATTGATTTTTCTTTTGGTTCCAATGGCTAGCTAAACCAACCATGATATATCAAGTTTACTTTTCATCAAATGAAATATGTCCACTATTTTAGGATAAATATAACTATGGATTTCTTATGAATCAATTAAAATAACAACAAGATGATTTATAATATTACCTTCCACCTCAATCATATTGATTGATGTTCTATTTGTCAATCTTTTATGGATACATATATCCTTGGAATATTTTTACCCATGTCTTCCATTGTAGGCAACCTCTTGAATGTTGTACAAAGTCCTAATTTGGTCTTCTTCATGAGGGAAATATTTTTGCATGTGATCTTCTTTACATCCCCAATATTTTATTCGTAGACTTCCCCTTTTTCCCAAGTTCTTTTCCATCTTGGATTCTTTTTTAGTAGGTTGATTTTGTTGATATGTAGTAGAATTGTTTCTATTGAAAGGAGGTTTGAATCCTTTCCTTCTCTAATATGATTTCTCATTCTTCCCATCCTTCCAAGACTTCTGAAAAATATCACTTCCTTTTCCTTGCTCATACAGGTACTTGGCCTTTCTACTAGTCTCTGCGAAAGTTTTGGTTTCATGAAATTGAATTTTGTTTTTTGTAAAAAGATGGTAGTCCAGTTAGAAACCTCTATATTTTCACCTTCTCCTCCTTGATAAAACCCACATACCTCAACAACTCCAAGAACTTATTTTCATATTCTTCCATGTTCATGCTCCCTAACTTGAGTTCAAAGAACTCATGCATCTTCTTGTCATAGTAGTTCTATGAAAGATATTGTTGTTGAAAATATTTCTTGAAATGCTTCCAGGAAATCATTTTCCCATCAATGTGATTGACTTGATTCAATGGATCCCACCACATATAAGTTTTTTCCATGCAAAGGGTATATGGAAACGTTGGCTTCTAGGTTAGATGAGTAGCTATGAAACTGAAAATATTTCATGATTCCCAACAACCAAGTTTTAGCATCATCTCCCTTTATATTTTCACCATCAAAAGGTTGGTGACTTAAGCTTCCTAAGCTCTCCTTGCAAGTTGTGCAACTCATATCGTCTTCTTTGATTCCTAGGAGAAGACACTTTTGGATTGCTCCTTGGCTCTTCAAATGCATAAAACTTCCTAGATGAATGAATAGGTGAGTAATGATGTCTTTGATCTCTAGTAGCACTTATTGAGTGATTGTATCATCTATAGTTATATATTCTTACATGAGGTCAACCTTCTTCTTTATTTCTTGATCCTGATCCATTTTTCACTTGTCTTTGC
Source organism: Picea engelmannii (assembly GCA_009831015.1). Classification (NCBI taxonomy): domain Eukaryota; kingdom Viridiplantae; phylum Streptophyta; class Pinopsida; order Pinales; family Pinaceae; genus Picea; species Picea engelmannii. The sequence goes on along the minus strand of ML790259.1, from coordinate 97,537 downwards.
AGCTAGTTTAGGCTTTGCAACAACTGAGTATTTATTTAATTTTTCTCCTCCTGGGCTCTTATTATCTTATCAATGTCAGCTCTATAGTTATACATTTACATTCTCAAACTCCTCATAGTCTCTACCAATCATGTTGGATCCACCATGCTCCTACGTTCATTAGATTATGTCTCCTCATTACCTAAACTTATATTTTGGCCTTTGGCTTCTCTCTCGTGACTATAGGTTCTTTGTACATCCTTTGTGTCTCTAATCTGAAATATTGAGCTTGAACTGATCTTATTATACCCTTACTTTTGCAAAATGTTCAAGCAACCATTCTTGTTAGAATTATGCATATTATAAAAAAAAATGTCAACTATAGGTCTCTCTTCTTCTCAATTCATGAAGAATCCTATCACACTTCTCCAATTCTACAATGTCGAGGTTATTCTCATATAAACAATATTCCCAATGAATGTTATTATGCCTTAATCCTATCTCTGATTTGAAAGTTTTGGCTTTCTAGAAAAACCATTTTCACCCCATTTATGCACTTCCTTCACTGGTGCAATTTGACTAGGAGGCCAAACTCTATCAACTATGAAAGAAAATCCATCAAGAAACAAGAAAACTTATGTATCGGGAACTGAAAATATTCATGATGATGAACACACAACAACTTTCATATTAGCAATATATTTCTCCAATAAGATTCTACAACAACTTGGAATTGGAAACTTTGTCCTTTTTACATTTTCTTCGGACTTAGAATTTTTATCAAAACCAGTTATCTCCCAAACTAAGCACTTTTGGAAAAACTTCTCTAAAGAATTTTTTTTTGTATTCATGAGTAGGTAAATTTTCAAGTAAATAAAATTTCCAATTTCATGATTTGGGGTTACTTTTCCTTTGAAAATCCCAAAAATCCCCAAAAAGTGGCCAAGAATAGTGGATTTTGGCTCGTTTTAGTATCCTCACTCCAAAGCCCTTGGAATCTGTCCAAAATCTCCACTGGATATTTTTCATGCCTAATTTTTGAACTCTATGTAAAAAATTTATCTTAATCTAGGTCCTAGTCACTGAGCAGGATCCACGTCTTTAAAAACCACAACTTCGACTTTCTAGAAAATTTAAGAAAAAATGGCTAGTGGCCCTCACTAGAAATTTTGTAGCCTTTGTCATCATGAACATACCCATAAACCTTCATCTAAATATGGGTTATTATGCTCCTATTATGCCCAAGATATGATTTTGGATATAGGTTATCATCTTCATATGTGGCATATGTCGACATGGCAATTGATGTGGCACCTCGGGTCCACATGAAACCTTGAGGGAATGCAATGTGACCCCTCTAGACACTTCTCCCTACCATGTCATCCTCCATTCTCCTCCTTTATTCCTTACCTTACCTTTACCTTTCTTCTTTTTCTTTATTTCCTTCTGTTTGTTTTATTTTATATCACAAGCCTCGTCTATACAAGTTACCACATGGAAACCATTCATTGGTTGCGGTGATGAGCGAGTCCCATACCACACCTTTACTTGCATCCACAACCTGCACGATCCCTAGATCGGACGATGAATATCAGGGAACAATCAACGGTCTAAATGGGTATTGATACTTTTAGTGGGACGCAGGTTAATTAACACCAAATGGTATGATACCACTAAACCACTCAAGGTATATGTGACATCTTCCCATTCAACTTGGGCCAAAATGCAACTTCCCAAAACCGCTTGTAGTTAGTCTCGATACCGCCTATGGTATCTGGTCTGACACCACGACCTACCACCTCGCCACAGTGATCCACCACCATGGACCTCCAACCATGGATCTACCACCATGGTATTCCACGTCACTCAAAACATGTCCTCCATGTCATCACTTACATCATTGTACAAAAAATTTCCATTTTTTCCAAAATTTTCAAAAATGTGTATTTTCAAGAAAATTCATTTGGTCGTCCAAGCACCCTCCAGCTCAAACTCTGTGAAAATAATAACAATCCATCTCATTTGTTAGACCATATGGCCCAAGCATTGCAACCAGTGCTTTGATACCAATCTGTGATGTACCCATTGCTTGGGTACCTCAAAAATTCACATTTTTTGTTGATTTTGAATTTCTGATATCAATTAATAAATCAAGAAGCATGATGGAATGGCATGCAACAATCAAGAAACATATTAAACTATAAAAAAAACATGTTCTCATGCCATGCATAGCATTAATCAACAAACAACCATGTTATAAACTCAACACAAAGATATTAAATACACAACGAAAATATAATTTACATGAAACACAGAGAACTTATCTTTTAAAGAAAACTTCACCGATTGGTTGCAGATGTTGAACATTCCACCCAACCTGAGGCTTTAATGCACATAAAATCTCTACAACGGGCCACCCCCGAGTTGAGGTTGAATCCACAAGGACATGTTCCTAGGCCAACTCTAAAACTCACACACTAGTCAACTATCAAGCTCTCACAATTAATGAACCACACAACAAATCTTAGTTTCCAACTCTATTTCCCCCTCAGTCTACACAACCTACAGAAATGAACCTCCTTCTATACAATGTGGTTCCTCAAGTTGTTCCACTTCTTTCCATGGCTCCAGTTCTACTGGTCAAGAAATCATAATGCTGGAAACTCCAAGGATTCTCATCTATGGACAATTTTTTCACAATTTCCATTATTCTCATGCACACATGCATCAATTTCTTATTGGAAATACCAGTACTTACCTACAACCAATTAGCAATGTATCTCTACCTACAACAGTTTGTTTCCATGTTCCAAATAAGAAAAAAAGTAAGAAAACATGAATGAGGAACAATTCAAGAATGATTAAGGAACCCCTCAATTACCAAAAACATGGTTTATATAATTACATGCAATAATGCACCATGTGGCCTCCCTAAGAAGATTGTGTAACCACTTTTCCCGACTAATTTATAAGATGGGTGAATAAAATATAATAATTGGCTTAGCTCCTTTATCCCACTCTCTCGTGGAATCATAGCCCCCTATAACTTTGTTTGTATCTGTCCTACCACCAAAAATGCATTTTTATTATTAAAATTCAAAGTATTACATTGCTAGGATCTTCGTACTTTCAACTTTATAGGCACTCCATCCTTTCATCAAATAAACACAAATACATTATTAATATGGGGACTCAAAACTGGGGTATTACACTCCAGAATTATTTGGACCCCAAATCAATAAAGTGGGACCTACCTTTAAAATGAGCTTTACAAACCAATAGCTCTAGTTATTCCACCCATTGATCTGAAATTGATATTTTAAAGACTATGGTTAAGTTTATGCATGAGTTGATTTACCATTTAGGAATTAAGAGAAGAAGAAGATTTTAATGAAAGAATGTTGCAGCCATCATAAAGAATGCAAAATAGAAAATAGACATAAGGAACAACAAACCATAACACCAATCTTGATAACGAAATTCGGCACAAGTTTGTCTATGTCTTTGAGCCTTTATCTCTGTGGGGGAGGCTTTCTTATTAATCTTAAATGATGCAAAAATACATTATAAGTATCTCAAATGGATTAGAAATTGTTATGGATGTGTTATGCTCGACCTCAAGATCCAACACAACTGATGGAACTGAAAAAGGTTGAGCATAGCTCCCAGAAATGGCCTCCAAAGTTCGCTTCCCCAATCGCTTCCCTGCATAAAAATGGCTTGGAACTCATAATTATTCATCATTTCTCCCTATTTTGAACCTCCTAAGGTTATCAAGAACCTCTGTTTTTTATAGATTCTAAGTTGGGATTCTCCTCCCAATTTCCCTCCAAGATCTGGCCTCAAAAAGGGCTCCAGATCCCCCAAAAATGGTCAAAATCCAATAAAATCAGGCTAAAAAATCATAAAATTCCATATTCTATAGTAAAACCCCACTTTGGGAAAATGTGTGCATGCTAACCCCTTTTATTCATGCCATGTTCGTATGGGTTATTGACTATGTGGCCAGAAGCTAGGTGTTGGTGCCCCAATCCTTCACCCTGGTCCTTTGCATCTGGTCACGTGGAAAGGAAGGTGTCCATGCATTGGAGTGATTGCCCCCTGGTCTGCAGCCAAGGGTCACCTGGAAGGCACCTTGGTTGGTGGGCTAACCTTGCTGACCGAGTGCTTAACCCCCAAATCCAACGTTATCCAAACTTAAATTTAAACTCTGCCACATGTATAACAAGCAACACATGTAGCCCATACAGTTAGCGTGGGGAGGTTAGTTCGTTGGTCGCCCGGGAGGTCAGAGGTTCGATCCCCGTAGAGTGAAAAAACAATTTGACCCAACCAACATTGGCCTTATCCAAGGTGCCACATGGTTCCCTGTGATTGGGCCACGTGTCACCCTATGATTGGTCATCGTACATCTAGTCACCAATATAGTTACCTGCACAGTCAGCCCATACGCCACGTGTCATGCCCAGAGCCTGCCACATGTTCCCACGTCATCGTCTTGTCAACCTACACAGTCAAATCCACACTACCATGTGTAATATTGTCACTTGGCCACATCATGGTACACACTGCCACATCAACGTCCGTACAGTCCATGTGTCAAATATGTATCGTGCCAATGCAGCATGAAAACGCCAAATCTGCCTTCCACATGTCAGCCTCTGGTGTTGCCATGTCAGCATGTTGACGACGTGTTGATGTCATCTTCCATGTCACTTCTGACATCATCAGCCGTATTGTTGATGTCATCAGTTGACTTTGACCAGTTGACTTTGACTTTTTTACCTGTTTGGGAAAAAATTCAGAACGCGATAACTTTCGCATACGGTGTCCATTTTTGGAAAAAAAAACTATGGATAGAATCAGCACGACGAGCCCTATGCAATAGTGTTGGTTTCTTATGATTCCAATAACTTTGAAATTTTTTCCTTCCTGGATCCATTTTGGATATTTCCTCCCCACTAAGACCTTTTGGTCCTCCAAAAGGATACTAACCAGTCATCAAGTGTGGGATAGGCCTCCCCACTTGTCCTTTGTCTTTAAACTATGTCATGTGCACCTGTCACATCATAATAAATTGCATAATAACCATGAAAACTGAAAGCATATTTTTATCCATTTGAGCTCGATCACATCTTACTGAATCCACTACCATCCATGTAGAAAACATTAGCAACAATAACATTAGAAATATGACTGAAACTGAACCCATATGTTTGATTGGCTTGCACGACATTAACTTATCTTGAATCAAAGTATGATTGAACTTCCATTCTACAACCATCTCATGTTCGTGCTTAAGATCAATTGCTTTACTTGGCACAATTATAGGTGTATTGCTTGCATAAGTTGCCTTCTTTAATTGTTCCATTGTTAGAAGAGATTGATTTGCTTTTATGTGATGAGCATGTACAACATATTATGTCCCTTCTTTAGTTAAATGATATTGATTATTTTCCTTGTAGAAGATTGTTTTGTGATCATATAAATAAGGGATTCCTAAGACCATTCCACATGTTCCTAGTGGCACCACATCACATATTACTTCACCCACATACTTAGATGTAATTGCAAATTTTATGATACATTGTTTTGTTATGGGAAATCTGTGATCTTTGCTTGTCCAATTTAGTGAATAGGGTTTGTGATGCATCTTAGTGTTTAATCTCAATTTCTTAACCACTTCTTATGAAATTAAGTTAGATTGAGATCCACTATCTATCAATGTATCGATCTTAGTATGTTTCATTATGACCCTTATATGAAACAATTTACTTCTTGAATCAAAACCATCACCAATTTTACCTGACAAACCAATTGTTGCAATCTTAGACTCATCACCTGAATCTGATCCCAAGTATGTTGGTCATGTTGCTATTGCAACTTTTTGCCTCCCTTTCCTCTCTTTGAACCACTTTGGTCTCTTCTCTAGGTGCAATTGTCAGCAATACTCATCATCATGCCCTTATTTCTTGCAATGCTTGCAAGAGATATTATCTTCCTTCACTGTCGTTGAATTTTCTTTTTTCTCATTCCCTTTTCCTTTTCCATCCTTCTTTGAAGATGATTCCCCTGATACACCAACTCCAGTTTTTCCTGCTTCAATATACGTTTCTTGAACAGAAATCTCATCAAGATTAGTAGCATGTCCAAACATAAATACAGTATTACGAATATAAACAAGCAAACCTCCTATATACTTCATAAGAGATTATTGTGTTGTCAATGGAACATCCAAGATCAAATCCATCTTATGAAATTCATCTGTATATTCTTGCACCTACTGTCCTTTTCTTAACTTAGGAATTTGCCATTCAATTAAATCCTTTTCCTTATAGCCCAATGGATAGAACTATTTTCGAAGTGCAGAAATAAAATCATGCCATGATGGAAAAATCTTACCAACTTGTTGAGTTTCACATTGCATCTTACTTTGCCACCAAATGAGAGTTGTTCCTTCAAGACGAAGCGATGCCAATCTGATTTTGGTTGCCTCATCTTTGATTTGTTGTACATTAAAATATACTTCCATCTGTCTAACCCAGTTATCAAGTTTCTCAACATTAATTTCACCATCATACATAGGCAAAACAAATTTTACATCAAGTTTAAGTAATGGCATATCAGGCTTATGTTTATGAGAATGTTTTCTTGAAGAAGTAGTATTCGAACTTGTACTTGAAGAAGAAGAAGTGATGGAGATAAAGGAGGTGAAGGAGGATTTTTAGGAGGGTCCTCTCCTTCTTCACTTTTTTCTTGTTTTCAAGATTCCCCTTGAAAAGGTCTCTTCCATTCCAAGTAATCATCATATAACATTTTTACCATCTCTGACATGGCGAAGAATGTTTTTGAAAACACTCTTTCGTTTTGAGAAAGTTCTTCTTCCAATGCCATCTTCTCACTTTGAGATGCCCTCTTTCTTGATACAATATTTGGATCTCCTTCTACAAGCTCTCCTTCACCAAGACTTAGATTTTCCCTGGTAATCATGCAAACTCAAACAACCAACTATCAACTCGCTCTAATAACACTTTATCCGAAATTGATCTTTTAAAGACTATGGTTAAGTTTATGCATGAATTGATTTACCATTTAGGAATTAAGAGAAGAAGAAGATTTTAATGAAAGAATGTTGTAACCATCATAAAGAATGGAGAACAGAAAATAGACATAAGGAACAACAAACCATAACACCAAGCTTGATAACAAAGTTCGATACAATTTTGCCTACGTCTTTGGGCCTTTGTCTCAGTGGGGAAGTCTTTCTTATTAATATTCAATGTTGCAAAACTTCATTAGAAGTATATCAAATGGATTACAAATTGTTCAAGTGGAAAGACGGGTGTAAAGGCAGGTGTCCATGCGCTGGAGTGATTGCCCCCTGGTCTGCAACCAATGGTCACTTGGAAGGCGCCTTGGTTTGTAGGCTAGCCCTGCTGACCGAGCACTTAACCCCTGAATCTGACGTTATCCAAAATTAAATTTAAACTTTGCCACATGTATAACAAGAAACACACGTATCCCATACAGTTAGCGTGGGGAAGTTAGTCTGTTGGTTGCCCGATAGGTCAGAGGTTCAATCCCCGCAGAGTGCAAAACAAATTTGCCCCGGCCAACATTGTCCTTATCCGAGGTGCCATGTGGTGTCATGTGATTGAGACACGTGTCACCATGTGATTAGTCATCGTACGTCCAATCACCAATACAGTCAGCCCATACACCATATGTCATGCCTAGAGCCTGCCACCTGTCGCCACATCATCGTCTTGTCATCTTGCACAGTCAGATCTGTACTGCCATGTGTCGGACTATCATAAGATACCTTCCTTAATGGATTACAAAATGGTCTTTCATAATCTTCCTTCTCAAATGGATTGTAAACCGGTCTTGCATAAGCTTCCTTCCTTAATTGTTCCTTAATTGGATTAATCTTCAATGCTTCAAAATTACATCAAAATTGAATCAAAAATATTACAAGCAGGTATGGTTGTTTTCTACTCGACCTCAAGAATCCAACACAACTAACGACACTGAAAAATTTTGAGCGTAGCTCCCGAAAATGGCCTCCAAAGTTCACTTCTTCAATGGCTTCCCTACATAAAAATGGCTTGGACCTCACAATTCTTCAACATTTCTCCCTATTCTGAACCTTTGAAGGCTGTCAAGAACCTTTGGTTTTTATAGATTCTTAGTTTGGGTTCTCCTCCCAACTTCCCCCCAAGATCTGGCCTCAAAAAGGGCTCCAGATCCCCCAAAAATTGTCAAAATCCAATAAAATCAAGCTGAAAAATCATAAAAATCCATATTCTATAGTAAAAACCCACTTTGGGAAAATATGCACGCGCTAGCCCCTTTTATTCGGTCCCTGGTCGTATGGGCTATTGACTATGTGGGCAGGAGCTAGGTGTTGGCTCCCTAGTTCTCTGCCCTGGTCCTTTGCATCTGGTCACGTGGAAAGGCAGGTGTCCATGTGCTGGAGTGATTGCCCCCTGGTCTGTAGCCAACGGTCACCTGGAATGCGCCTTGGTTGGCGGGATAGCCCTGCTGACCAGGCACTTAACCCCTGAATCCGATGTTATCCAAACTTAAATTTAAACTCAACCACATGTATAACAAGCAACACGCGTAACCCATACAGTTAGCGTGGGGAGGTTAGTTTGTTGGTCGCCCGGGAGGTCATGGGTTCAATCCCCGTAGAGCGCAACAAAATTTTGACCTAGCCAACATTGGCCTTATTCGAGGTGCCACATGGCACCCTGTGATTGGTCATCGTACGTCCAGTCACCAATATCACCTGCACAGTCAGCCTGTATGCCACGTGTCATGCCTAGAGCCTGCCACCTGTATCCACATCATCATCCTATCATCCTACACAATCAGCTCCGTACGGCCATGTGTCAAAATGTCACTGGGCCATTTCATCATACGGATTTCCACGTCAGCATCCGTACAGTCCACGTGTCAGATCCGTATCGTGTCAACTCTGCTTGAAAACGCTAAATCTGTCTACCACATGTCAGCCTTTGGTGCTACCACGTCAACATGATGACATCATCATGATGTCATGCTAACATCATCTTCCATGTCACTACTGACATCATCAACCATACTTCTAACGTCATCAGTTGACTCTGACCTGTTGACTTTGACTTTTTTTTCTTGTTTGGGAAAAATTTCAGAACCCGATAAATTTCGCATACAGTGTCCGTTTTTAGAAACAAAAATATGGTCAGAATTTGATCCAGGTGCATATCAGTGGCCACCCACCTTCTCCAACTGGCCCAAAACATGTTTTTGGCAATTTTGGTAATTTACTATTTTTAGCAGTTTTTAACTTCTGGGGCCATTTTGAGGTCCTAAACGATGTTTTTTGAGAAAACAGGGAGTAACATGGATCATAGATCGATGCTCCTCACCCAAAAGTTGTAGTTCTCGGATAGATCTTTCCAACGAGCTATCGAGCACCCCAAACAGAGATCGTATGCAAAAGGTACGCCCCTGGGAAGTTGACGTATCAACTACCCCCATCGAGGCCCACAAACCTTTTGGCTTTTCATCTTCCAGGGTTAGGGTTTTGGATTTTACTTATGTTAAAAAGGCCCTTAGAGCCTCATTGTAATAATCATCTTCTTGCGAATGCGAGTAGCCGTCACATCTCTTCTCAGAGATAAGCTGCCACCATTCTAGCGAGTCTTTCACTCTGTATTTTTACAGTCTCTGTACATTTCATTGATTAATAGAAATCGTGTATTACTGTATATTTGTGTTTATGGTTGCATCTCTGATACATTTTTGTTATATTATTGAATATCTACAATATATTTGTACAATTCTTTATTATATCTTCGCTTTCATTTCGTGCCGAAAATAATTTGGATCAGTGGTATCAGAACAAGTTGCTCTTGATCGTTTTCAGTGCATGTCCCCAACGAGGTCTGAGTATAGCAAGTTGGGTCTCAAGCTTGTCTCTCTTGAGGACAATCGCTCTCACACACCCAAGAAACCCTCAATGGTGGAAGAAAATAAAAATGACGGAGCAGACGATCCTATCAGTCTGTTGCTTGAGCAAGCTCTCACGCGACAGAGGGA
>ML790259.1:53819-86769 GCA_009831015.1 Picea engelmannii | reverse complement strand
GAAGGTTATTTCTCTGTTCATAATTTTTTCGACAAGGAAAAGATCACCTTCGCACTCCTTAAGGCTCTCCCCCATGTCAAACATTGGTGGGAAACTTACTGGGAGCAAAGTTCCACAGAGGAGTCTGGAATATATGGGGCCGAACCCACTTGGGATTTTTTTGCGGATCCGGTAAAGGAACAATACTACCCTGTTGGAAACTATGAGGACCAGTACATGAGATGGACCACACTGCGGCAAGATAGGGGCCAAGCAGTTCCAGAGTTCACCAATACCTTCCATACCTTGCGCACCAAGCTGGGTATCAAAGACTCTGAATGACATTTGGTTCTGAAATACCGTGGGGCTCTACACAGATACATCCAAACTGAAATGGATTTTCTAGACATCTCATCACTCGGTGCTGCTTATCGATATGTTGTTAAAATCGAGCAGAAATTTAAGCACTAGAACAAACGGGAGTTCAGGTCTGCAAATCTGCAACAACCAAAGTATGACAAAGACAACCCTAACAAACAGTCTCCCGAAAACCAGTCCAAGCCACAGGAAAATAAGGGTCACGGGAAGACAAAGAAGGACACTGGAAAATGGTGTGATTTTCACAAAATCCCCTGGCACAACACCGATGAATGTCGCTCAAAACAATTATTGGAGGTCAAGATCAAAGACAAGGAACCGAACCTTGATTCAGAATCTGATTCTGAAAATAATGGTAAAAGACAGATCATCGACGCAAAGCCAACTTCTATTGTCACGACCACAGCAATTCAACCAGAAGAACCAACAGATCTTGAAGAGGGGGAGCGCCTTTTTCATTCACAGATGTGGGTGAAGGGGACCCCAATGCATTTTATTGTTGATAGCAGAAGCTAGAATAACCTCATCTCAACAGAGGTCATCAAACAGTTGGGATTGTCGAAAACACCACACCCACAACCATATAACATCGGGTGGCTTCGCCAAGGACGAGATCTTCGTGTTAGCCAGTTGTGTCGATTGTCATATGACATCCAACCCTTCAAGGATGAGGTATTATGTGATGTTGCCCCACTGGATGTTTGTGATGTTCTCTTGGGCCAGCCATATATGTGGAAGCGTCATGCTATTTATGAGTCTTGACCCCATAGTGTCATTGTTACTTTGGGGGGTCATCTCTACAAAATATTAGAGGTAGTTCCAACTACTGCCCCACCTAAACAGTGTCGCAAGGTAGTATCTCATACTACAAAATTCAGCTTCTTCACAATCTATTCAAAAGGTGAACAGAAGGATACTGCAACCACCACAGCTTCGGCCCAAGCACCTTCTATCCAACAAAAGAGGGTCGACAAGGTTGCAGCAAAGCACAAAAATTCCTTCTGCACACAATCATCTAAAATAACCAGACTGGTTAAAAAGGTCCAAACCTTCCAGCCAAAGGTTCATGATAGCCTTCAACAAGCTAAGCAACGCCACTTCTCCAGCAAGGCAAGCAGATCACCAAGATTCAGATTCAGCAATTGCTTTCCCCTCTCCCCCGGGAACACAACGCAATGGAGACCATTGCTTCCTAAGGAGGGAGGATTGATTCAGGTGGATATCGGTGGCCACCCACCTTCTCCAACTGGCCCAAAACATGTTTTTGGCAATTTTGGTAATTTACTATTTTTAGCAATTTTTAACTTATGGGGCCATTTTGAGGCCCTAAACGATGTTTTTTGAGAAAACGGGGAGCAGCATGGATCTTAGATCAATGTTTCTCACCCAAAAGTTGTAGTTCTCGGATAGATATTTCCAATGAGCTATCGAGCGCCCCAAACAGAGATTGTATGCAAACGCTATGCCCCTGGGAAGTTGACGTATCAACTACCCCCATCGGGGCCCACAAACCTTTTGGCTTTTCATCTTCCGGGGTTAGGGTTTTGGATTTTACTTATGTTAAAAAGGCCCTTAGAGCCTCATTGTAATAATCATCTTCTTGTGAATGCGAGTAGCCGTCACATCTCTTCTCAGAGATAAGCTGCCACCATTCTAGCGAGTCTTTCACTCTGTATTTTTATAGTCTCTGTACATTTCATTGATTAATAGAAATCATGTATTACTATATATCTGTGTTTATGGTTGCATCTCTGATACATTTCTGTTATATTATTGAATATCTGCGATATAGTTGTGCAATTATTTATTATATCTTCGCTCTCATTTCGTGTCGAAAATAATCCAGATCAGAATTGGCACGACAAGCCCTATGCAATGGTGTTGGTTTCGTCTGATTTCGATAACTTTGAAATTTTGGTCTTCCTGGATCCATTTTGGATCACCCGGAAAGTACCAAAGTAGATGAAAAATAATACAATGATCCATTTTGAATGATACCTTCCTATTTAGGGATTCTTTTGGTCCCAAAAATATTTTACTTAAGGAGGTGAGGAAATTTTCCCTCTACTTTCTCCATATAGTACCATTTTNAAAGTACCAAAGTAGATGAAAAATAATACAATGATCCATTTTGAATGATACCTTCCTATTTAGGGATTCTTTTGGTCCCAAAAATATTTTACTTAAGGAGGTGAGGAAATTTTCCCTCTACTTTCTCCATATAGTACCATTTTTCATTGCCTAAAAGTTGTCCTTTCAACCCAACTTGCCAAAATTCATGATGCCCTCATCTTGGTGTTCTAGACTTCTTCTGGAAAATTGTATCTTCTTCTAACTCAGCCTAATATTTGTTTGCTAAAACCTCTATGGTAGGTAAGGCTTACTCATTAGTTTCCTAGTCCAACATGGAAGGTTCATAGAGCTTCATATTTTTCACATTCATCACTGAGTAAATGTGTGTTTATGGGGTAAACTAAATATATAGGTAGTATCACCCTCGTTCTCCAACACTTCAACAGGAATATACTGGAGAGTCTTGATCTTTTTTCTAGGACTCTATAGCCTTATAATTTTCATGTGACTTTTTCAATGTCTCTTGTACTTGCAAATGGATTTGCCTAATCTTACAATGAATTTTCCAGCCTTTTATTCTTATCTTGTGATGTCTTCCCTCATTCCTCCTTTCTATCCATATACAACATCTAAGGATGAAGGTGGAAAATACCTAAATAAATTTTCAAAAGGGGACTTACAAGTAGAGGTATAGACTGCTCTATTATAAAAGTGTTGAATATAAATAAATTTTCCATCTCAAGTTCTTGTATGTTTCTAATTGTAATCCGTCAAAAGATAAACAAATGTCGTGTTCACTGCTTCTATCTACCCATATGTTTGTGGATGGAAATTTGTTGATGTCTTCAACTTGGTGTCCATCTTCTCACAAAGTGTAGTCCAAAAGGCACTAAGAAATTTGGTATCTTTATATGAGATGATGGTCCTTGGTATCCCATAATGCACCCATACCTTTTTAAAGAACATGTTTGTTGCATCTTATCCCTTTTTGGTCTTTTTGCAAGGCATGAGAATGCAATCTTACTAAAGTTTTCAACTGCGACAAGCTAATAGTCATGTCCCTTCCTTGTTTTTGGAAAACCACGCATGAAATCCATGGAGATGCTCTCCTATGGCTCAATAGGTACATGTGAGGGATGGTATAAACCTTTCTTTACATTACTAGGGTTGTTGATACAACAACGTATGCACCCTATTTGAGTTGCATCTTCTTGCATTCTAGACCAATACACATACCTTTGTAAGTTGGTAACTATATTCCCAATGCCAAAATGGCATACAAATGTGGAGGTGTGAGCCTCACTAATAGACTACAAATTTTTCACCTTCAAGAATATATAGTTCATCTATCTTGTAGAGAAACCCATCGTAGAGATGATAGTAAGCCTTACCGTCACCTTCTTCTTCATGAAATTGGCTTTGTAGTTGTTGAAACACCTCTTTAAAGTAGTCATCTCCTACATATGCATCTTTATATACATCATGGGTGAAAGAATCCATGTGCATAATAGTTTTATAATATTGGACATGAGTAGCCTTGAGAGCATGTCTTCCAACGTATTAGTGTTTCTCTTCTTATATTTGATGATAAGATGATATTGTTGTAAAAACCCCATCCACGTGTAATGTCTAGTTTGTTGAAGTTTACTCTAGGCCTGTAAATACTATAATGGCTAGTGATTGGTGTGGATGATGGTCTCCTCGCCCATTAGATAGTGCTCCCATTTCTTAACATCTTGAACCAAAGCATAGATTTCCTTGTCATATGTAGGGTGGTTCAAGACTCTACCATGGAACATTTCGTAATGATAGCATATTGGGTTGCCTCCCGGCATCAAGATTGCTCCCATTGCATATCCACTTTCATTCACCTCCACTTCGAAATGATTCTAAAAATTGGGCAATGCAAGAACTAGTACTTTACTAATATTTTATTTCATCTCTTTAAAATATTTCAATTGATTCTTTCCCCACTAGAAACTTTTGATCTTGGCTCTTATGAAATGGAGTGGTGTAGCCATGACTAAAAGGGATGCTATAAACTCCCATAGGTATTATGTTTCCCCACAAAGCTCCTCACCTCAATGAAATTAGTAGGAGTTGTCCACTTGAGGATGTCTTCCATATTCATCATATCTATCTTGAGTTCCTCTCCACCAATCATATACCCCAAATACATAAATGATTGTTAAGAAAATTCACATTTCTTAAGGTTTTCCAATAGTTCGTGTTTTTTAGGGTCTCTAGCACCAACAAGAGATATGAGATATGCTCTTCCCAAGTAGAGATATAAACCAACATATAGGGTCCTAAATGGTTTTTGGGGTCGATATAGAGTTTTACCAAGTCTCACTATGTTGACGATAGATCGACATCCCCCACGTGTGGATTTATCCCTCCTATTGTGATTTGATGGATGGGGAGGAGGACTTGCTAGATTATACGAAAGACCCACTTCGTGGAATAGGTATTTGGTCCTCTCTAGTCACATCTGCCACCTCAGATCGTGATGATCGCATTGCGAAGGCCTCCCTCGCTCACACCTCCTCCTCTCATTCCTTGACAAACTCTGGTTATTCACTTGCACCTACTTTTGGATCGTGTGCCACTTCTCCTTCTCATTCTGATGGGACATTCTACCCCTCATCCTCAAGTGATATTAAGTCCCCATGTATGTCATCAACTTGTGCATAACCTGTTGGATTTGGCCCTCTCTCCATTATGGTTGATCAATCTGCTCCCCCCACGAACCCTCATGATGTTGATGATGATACGGATCTCCAGTACCTACCACCTACATACGATCATTTATTGGCACAAATCTCCACTTCGACCAATGATTTCATCAACAACTTCCTCTCTGAAGATTTACTCTATGGGCACCTCCCTATATCTTTGTCCCCAACAACCTCTACAATTGAATTTGCTGACATGGAGGCCAGAAAGAATCCCTAATGATGTCTAAAGAGGAAGGTTGGGGTTACTAGCCTATTTCTCGAAGCATACATTCAGGTTAACGACATAGCCTACTTGCAGAAAGAAACCCTAGTGGGTTGCTCTGCTAGTAAAATACCATCTACAAACACTCTATGTCGATGGTCCTCACAAGCCTTTGCTCCCGTCCTAAGGTATGAACCAAAGAGTTTGGTCGTCGTAAAGGGTTGGATGGCTTAGACATTTCACTCGGCATCAAGCACTAACAAAATCCTTTATGTTCGTTGGTCCTATGGCATCGGGCACTAACATTCCATTCCCCCTCGACCACTTTGTCACTATTGAATATGACCGAAACCTCCTTTTACTTATCTAAGAGTCCACCAATAAACATTATACAAAAATCTATAAACCAAAAAATTCATATGTAAATAAACAAATAAAAACTCTACTTCCAAATCTTATTAATCAAACTACTTTCCCATGAATAAATAAAAACTCTACTTCCAAATCTTCTTATTAGGAGTGAATTTAATCAAGGATCATCGTTTTTTCTCCATGCTAAAAAATATCCTATGAATTTACCTTTTATTTTTTCCGTGGTAGTGCATATAATATAATTCATGTCTTTGGTCTTTGTACCACGATCTAGACTGAAAAATAATATTCCTACTTTTACAAGTAATTAGGGGAAAAATCTAAAATATTGATGCTAAAATACTAAAAATATCCTACATATAATCTTTGAACGTTGATGTTAAAATACTCCAAATATGGTACATTTAAACTTTTATTTAAAAAAAAACTACATTAATGCAACTTGATTATGAGGAATCTCTCATCAAAAACACTTCAATGATTCAATGTAGTGTTAAAATGGTTCAACTAAACATTCAAGTAATTGTTAGAAAAGACCTCGTACACTTTTGGAATTTTTTTTAATAATTTTTAATATATTCGTCATATGTTGTGGGTAATTTTTTTTTTCAAATTAAAAATTTTTAATTATTTTTTTAATTTGATAATTTAAATTATTTTAAAATAAAAAATTTAAACACAAGTATTATGTTAAAAATTTTAACAATAAAATAAACCTTTAATTTCAAATAAAATTCTGAAATTTTAAAGACAAGTTTCATGTTAAAATTTTCTACAATAAAATACAATTTTATTTTTTAATCTCAAATAAAATTCCTATTTACCAAAAAAAAAAATATAAATACTCCTTATATCACACCATTAATTATTCTATAAATACAAAATCATTTCAAAGGCGACCCAAAAATAATTGATCTAAATGCGAAAATGTACGCTAGTGTGATTGATCTAAATGCAAAATCATTCCGGGTCCAACGGAATAATTATATGTACGTTGGTGTAAGTAATTGCTCTAAATACAAGAGCACAATATCACTTCAATTCATACATTTATATGTTCGTGAAAGTGATAAATTACGTACGCAGGCAAACTGCACGTTACAATAAATGTTTAAGCTCTGAGCTATTAATGATTTTTGGTCGCTGACGCTTTCCTAAGTTCAAATACAGACATTGAAGGCCATGAATGATCACATGGATTTTAAACTAAATAACCTGGCTAAGTTAATGAGTAGATATATTTGGATTTTTCGTTTAATTTTTTTCAAATTAACCAAATTTAGCAGATAAAAACTTTGACATGAAATTTTATTTTAAAATATAAAAAAAAATATTTTAATTAGTTTAAAATATTATTTATTTATTGAACCAGAAGTAAAACAGGTATAATATTTTGTTTTTACATATAAAGCTATGGATATTTGATACAATACCACCTCTGCCAAATCTGAGTGAAGTGATGATGGATAGCAAGGATACTTAATCCCATATGACCTTTACCTAATTTCAATGATGATGGAAAACACTGTTATTTCAAATCATCTGATTTTGATTTTACTTGATTTTCCTTCTAAAGGATCCATTATTTTACTTGATTTTGCTTATAAAAGATCTAACCATTATTTTAGATCATGTAATTTTCTTTAAATTATCCATTATTTTAAATGGTTTAGTTTTCATTAAATAACAGTGATAGATTGTTTTCTTTACTAATTAACCACAAAATTTTATTAAATTAACTGTATCTACTTATTACTTTACTCCAAACTACAAATAACTAACAATAAACACAATCAATAATCTATATTATAAAATATATAACAATAATTATAATTCATATAATTACATATGATATAGATGGCAATAATGTACATAGCAACATATATACTACGTTATATATATATATATATATATATCACATTCACATCAAAAAAATATGTATGTATATCATTGTATCTCAGAGAATGAATAATACCAAAGATTTTAAACCAGGTATGTTGGCGAGTTGGGAGGATACGTTCCAATACTCACGAAATAAAAAAATAACCGTTGTCCAGTCAATCCTAACAACATAAACAAAGAGAAGAAATAAAGCTCAAGAACAGTCTGCCTGACTACATTACAGTTTATTTATAGTGCCACGCAGAAGCTCAATCAACATGTGTGTAAACTACCTGTTCACGGACAATCGACCGAAATAAAAACAAGAATAGATGTATCTGTACTATCTGTTCACACAATCAACCGAAATAAAAAACATATGTGTATCTAGATAACTAGTATACTAGTATCTATGCAGAAGCACTATGACTGCTACGATGACGCCTTCTTACGCTCTTTGTAGCAGCAACATCATGGCTCTTTGAATGCTTCGATCTACGGCTTTCTGAATCTACAGAAACGGATACACCCTGAGACTCTGACTGGTTATGCTTATGCAGGCGTGTTGTGCCGGACCTGTCATTCAATTGAACGGGTGGATGTGTTAATTGAGACACTTGATTATTGCCACTGTCTTCAACAGTTTGTTTGCTTGTTTTCATACTCAATTTCTGCATTGACCTGACAAATGTACGCGTAACTCCAGTACTGCCGCAGCCCTTGCTCACCAACGTTGGCTGTTTCAGACAGATTGAAGAAACCGACCTAGTGGACGCCTTTGGGAATTTCTCAGGCTCTGGAGGTATTTCTGTAGCTTCATCTACTGCAATATATTTCTTAACTTCGTGTTTGTCCGACAATCCAGTGTCGTCCATATCATAAATATTATTTTTTCTTAATGAAGCCTGCAGGTTGATTCTCATCCGAGCTATTTCCTCTTCTAAGTTTCTCAGTCTGCTGCTCGTTTCGTAAAATTCGGCCTTCAAATGGTTTGCCTCACGGAAAGCTTCGTCGCGCCTCAGACTGTAGCCAGCGGACACACTACCGTTTTCATTTTCACGGATATTATTAATGTCGATGCCTCCAGGAGGAATCTTTGGCGCTGCAGGTAAATGCTCGTTTAGTTTGTTGACATCATTACTTTGGAAGCTGTTGCCGTTGAAGGCAGAACGGGCGTGCAACTGATGCATGAACATTGCCTGGACAATCATACGCAAAGGAAGCAGATCGTTCTGAACAGCGTGAACGCAGATTTGCTTCGATAGTTTTTGGCAGTTCAGCGTTCTGCATATATTTTGTCTCTCTTGGTCCGACATCTGCGGATGCGTCTGCACAGAAAAAATGAAGCATGAAAATTTTGATGATGCGAGGGTTCCAAATTAATGTTCCAGCAACAGATTAAATTATTTTATTATTTCCAGTCGGAAATCTTCAGACGTGTACAAACTTCAACTGCAGAGTCGAGTATTCAAAATCTGTCGGAGTTTAAAATCCGACAACAAAATGAACAAAAATCTCATTCCTCTTAAAATGGATTTGAACATCTAGAAGTTCAAATCTCGGAGTTTAAATTCAGTCAACGAAAGGAAAAACAAAGTGAAAAAATATCATTCCGTTTAAAAATCTAGTGTATTTCAAATCTGAAGAGTGAAAAATCCGACAACAAAAGGAAAGCAAAGTGAAAAGAGATCTCATTCTTTTTAAAATGGAGGTGAACTTGACCTTGAGATATATATGAATTGCTTTGTAGAGCCGATCATGCGAAAGGCGAGCTGATGACGGTACTGTATGAATAAGATTCAGATATATAGACGGAGAAAGCATGGGATCAAATGCGATTTCGGCAAGGTATTCATCCCAGACCTTTGCAACGACAGAAACGCAGGGATTCGTGCTGCAGCAGCTGCCTTTAGTCCCTTCGCTGAAGAAAGAATCTTTTAAATCGTCCCTGCCCGTGCGGATATTCGATTGCTGTGAATTAGTTATATAATAAGAAACAATCCGCTGCATACTGTCAATTTCCGACCTGGACGCAAAAAGTTGTTCTTCGTCTGTCTTTAATGGAAGCAGGAAATCTGTGATTGTAGCTTGTTCGAGCTGGGCGGCTATTCTTTCTTCCAGCTGAGCACGGCACTCCGAGCTCGCAGTCCAAGCGAGAGCACAACGAAGAATCGCAAACAAGAAGCTCACAGGCACTACATCATTGTCTGGGGGAAGAAGCCTGACGATTGACTCAATAACGCCTCTCCTTTCAGTTCTTGARAACACCTGAATTTCTTCCAAGTCCAAAGACTTGTCATGAAAATTGCTACTGTAATCGCCGGCCCTCAATATGTCCACGATCCAACGATCTACGTAAAACAATAGCGCTCGACCAATAWATTTCTCCGGCATTCCCCGCCTGCGAATACAGGCGATTATCTGTCCAAAATAATCAAACGGCAGCGTCAACAGATCATTTATCCACCAGTCCTCGCAGCTTACAACASAATTTCCTTCTTGTAGCTGATATTTCGTTTCAAAAAGGCCCATTAGTGCCCTCATAGAAATAGCCTCAATGCAGCCGTTTAYAATAAGCATTTCTTCAGCCAGAGGATGAAGATTTCTACAGTTTCGGAGAACTTCAATCGCGTCTTCCTGGTTTTTCAGTATTACTTTGTTGAAATAAAACGCGCTTTGCTTGCAAAGATTACCTCTGCAATACTCTTCTGTCATCTCTAGGAACTCCGCCGCACATCTTAGAGCAGCAATGTTGAAAGGATTCATGAGAATCGACGAACCGTAGCAGTAAGCTGCTATCATTTCAAAAATTTCCGCCCCGCCAGGGAATGTTTCTGGGAGATCAATTTCGTTTCCTTCCATTAGGTGCCGCTTCAAGAAACCGCTCCTGGAAACTAAGGGAAACTAGCCATTCAAAGCAACAAAAAAGGATCAGGTTGTTAAGGTTTTGGTTTCCAGCATTACAAAAAAGGCAAGCTGCCTATTAGTGTTCAGATCAGTAAAATGAAATTGAAATTCAATCAATTTTTAGCTGAAAATCACCTTGTGAAGCTTGAAACTGTGGCCTTTGATGTGCACTGTAACATTTGTTGGAAACCCAGTGGCTTCACCCCATGACCAGACGCTTCGTTGCAGAATATCTTGACTAGCCGCGTATGCGGCGGCATAAGGGCCATTTTCGATCAAAATGCAGGCGCCATTTTTGGGGAAAGCCAGATTCATGCCATCGTCGCCTAAGTTATTTATCGCATCCTCGGAAGGAGTTTGATGAACAGCGGCTTCTTCATGATCTTCATAAATGGTATCCACAACGCCGACTCGC
Organism: Picea engelmannii; assembly: GCA_009831015.1. Taxonomy (NCBI): domain Eukaryota; kingdom Viridiplantae; phylum Streptophyta; class Pinopsida; order Pinales; family Pinaceae; genus Picea; species Picea engelmannii. The sequence continues at coordinate 75,824 of ML790259.1, read as the reverse complement.
CAGCGTATGCTCCCTTCTGTACTTCCATCTTGCCCAGCAACATCGCCGTAAATATCCTCAGGGAAGCTGATGATATCGTCCATCTAAACTTATTTCCAACAAATCTTTTAAAAAACCTGCAAAATCTTGAAGAAGCGTGGCTCGAATATACAGGGGGCTTTCACATATGCTGCCTTGGAAAGGTGCAATTCCTGGGTGCAAGGAAAAATCTGATTATCCTATTTTGGATTGAATGCAGCAGCACAGCAATTTCGAAGCTTATTCTGGTCGGTCGTGAATGCATGTGGGTTGCGTCAGGATTGAGTAGAAAAAGGATGTTAAATGAATGAGTTGATCTACTCCCTCACACCTCTCATTGTCTTGTATTAATGGCGTCTGTGCGCCTATTCAATGCCTTACCGATCCCCTGGGATAATTTTATTTTACTTGTTTAGAATTGATCCCCCGTTCTGACCATTTTGTTTGCAGGCACAGCCAGGTTAACCAGATTCGCAAGTATCTGCTATTCGTATGCAGGGCGGCAGGGTTGGTGGGTGCATGTCCAGGTAAGTAACCCCTGAACAAGCTTGCTTGTTGGCATCCAGAGTTGGCATCGGGAGTCGGGACCTCTACGTATTTAACTGTGTATGCGTATGCGTATCGATATTGTAAAATTGGAAAGAAAGAAACCATAAATGGCGTGTCACTTTTCTTTCTTCCTTTTCCTTGCGTATGAAAACGCATATTTTTAATCATCGATTAAAAAAGGAAGTGACAACACATTCAGTAACATAATGTTGGCTCACACGACGTGCATTAATAACATTGCCGTTGCTGGACAACGACCGTGGAACCTCCGCAGCGCGGACTTCTGGCAAAAATTGTCCAGAATTCTTTCCGCAATCGAGTACAACGGTTTGTCTTCCGAATTTTGGAGCACACTGAGTAAAATTATCGTTGAAGGGTATTTTTCATTGGAGTGGGCTAACTCTAATATTTAATAGTTTTTTAAACTTTTAATGCTAATGGATGTGATTAGCTAACTCTACTATTTGAATTTGTAAATTGCAACAAACTAGTAATGTTATTTATTAGAATTTTTAACTAGTAACGTTATTTATTAGAATTTTTAAATTGTAACACATTAAAACTAGTAATGTTATTTATTTATATAAAGAAAATGTTCATTTGCAGTGTAAAAAGGTGAAGATTAAATAATTATATAAATATCAATTTAAAAAACTAATATAAAATAATAAATATTAATTTACAAAAACTAATATAAAATAATAAATACATTAAAATTTTAATGTTAACACTCAATAATTATTTAAAAAAAATATACTAGTAATGTTATTTATATGAAGAAAATGTTCATTTACAATGTAAACAAGGTAAAGATTAAATAATTATGTAAATATCAATTTATAAAAATTAATAAATAATTTTAATATGAATAATAATTAATTAATTTTTAAAAAGGTATATTATATTATTAACAAATTATGAGGAGAGTTAAATTTTTTTTAATGAAACAAAAAAAGTTATTTTTTTTACACCTTTTACAAATAAAAAAGATAACATTGAAAGAAGTTAAATACTAATGACAATAAAGTAAAAAAAATAAAATGTTGAAAATTTAGATTAAAATTGTAATAAAATTTTGAAAATTTAAATTATAGAATGAATTCTCATCTCCTTGAAAACATTTTTTTTATAAAATGGAAATAAATATTTTTATAGAATGAAAATAAATATAGATTTTTTTTAGAGTAAATAGAAATGAATAAAAACCATAGTTACACAATTGAGCAAAGCCCTAAAACCAAAAAAAGTCTTTAAGTAGAATGATAGTTTTTTCCATGTTTGAATATAAAAACTTTTAAAGTTAGTAGTTGATTTTCTCACTGCGTTCACAAGTGAACCTTGCAAACCTGTGAAAAACTCGCCAACTCAAAAGGTGGAATTTGAGACTTACAAGGTGGAATTTGAGACCTGCAAATTGCGTTCACAAGTGAACCTTGCAAATCTGTGAAAAACTCGCCAACTCAAAAGGTGGAATTTGAGACTTACAAGGTGGAATTTGAGACCTGCAAGTACTTGAGCATCAAACTAAGCTTCATTTTTGCTTAAATCTAGTAACAGTGTAATTCATGTGAAATTTTAAATGGAGGACACTATAATTGAGAATTTAAATGGACCACAAAATAGACAATTCTCAAATTTTACAATTTTAACAATAATGCAACCATATTTAGTTTTTAAGTTAAGTAATGGAAGCTTTAAAATGCTTGTAAATAATGTTTTTATAAATTTACTAATATTGGAGCTATAGACATCTTACAAGTGACATTACTAATTGTAATATCATGTAAAATTCAATCTAATGCAAACATGCAAAAATTTAAAATGACAAATTATTGCAGCTTAGACATTTTACAAATGACATTACTACTTGTAATATCATGTAAAATTCAATCTAATGCAAACATGCAAAAATTTAAAATGACAAATAATTGACAACTATCAATGCAATATAGAGAAACTTGAAATCAAAATTGAAATACTACAACAAATTGTCAATCCAAGCCGATGCAACCGAGGACAAACTTTCGGAATATGTTGGAAGAGATAAAGGTTCCTTTCAAGTTGAGGGCTATTGCGACAAGGTTGTATGAGAATGTTATTGCCAAGTTTAGGAACACTAAGGGCTGGTCAAAAGAAATTAACTACAATATCGGAGTTAAATAAGGTTGTCCCTTGTACCCTACTCTTTTTGGCATTGGCATTGGCAAGTTAGAAGAGTGTTTGGAGTCCATTGTCCACTACTCTTTTTGGCATATACATTGAAAAGTTAGAAGAATGTTTGGAAGAAGMARGGTGTGTTGGCCCAACTCTTATTGGTATAATCATCTGTAACACCCCGGGTTTTGAGCCCCCATATTTTGTAATGTATTGTTACATTGATGAGAGGCCAGAGTGCCCAAAAAATTATTAAAAGGCCAGTGTGCCYAAGAAATGTAATGTTTTGATCATTATTAATAATAAATACATCATTGGTTGCTAGACAGACAAGGACTAGAGTTATAGGAGGCTATGATTCCATAAGAGAGGGGGGATTGAGGGGCTAAGTGCTTATTTATTTTATATCACCCATTTTGTGTAATGGGGGGGAAATCAGTGACGTGAGCTCTTAGGGGAAGGCCAAGAGGTTCTTAACCCCCACGAATTACAAAAACTTGTCCTTGGTCTCTGAAAGGGGTCCGTTCTCCCATTGGAAAATACTCTCATTCCCGTCCCCATTCTGGTATTGTTGTTGGTCACCTCACACGTTCATTCACTCATTTTATTCTTTGTCCATCCTCTCTCATGGAGTCTTCACTCACTCATCTTTCTTCATTTTGGTGTCTTGGCTTGGGAAAGGAAGACGAATTGTTAAAGAGCAGTCATGATTTTGTTGGTGTAGTCCAACCATGTTTTGAGGCATGCATGTCTGAGATGCTTTCTCTGTGATCAACTTTGATCACAACTGCGAGTCTTGAGAGTCCCGGCACGGAGATTCTGGACCAGCTACCTTGGAGCCTTGGAAGGAGAGGGACTGCCTGAGGGACTACGTGGCAGAGAAGGGTGGAGGTATATTCTCTTGGGTGGTACAGGCTGGGTAGAAGAGAGTTTTGTACTTGGATTGTTGTGAATGCTGGAGAATCATGTGAGATCTTGAGTGATGATTGGTTTGGGAAGCCAAGTAACACTGTAGAATTGTCCTTGTGAATTCATATCCCTGGCTTGGGGGTGATACTGTTGTTGAGACTTGGAACAATAGTGTCTACGGTTGGGTGGAACGTCATTGGTCTTTTTCCAATTGGTGTCTTCTTTAATAAAAGATAAGTGCTCTATGTTATGGTTTCCTTGCTTATGTATTTATTTTTGTTGCGTATCAAATTATTCTACCTGACATTGTACCTATAATATGCATGCTTGCTAGTTAATGTTGTGCATGATATATTGTGCATGTCTTTTATGTTGTGGTATGAATCTTGATCATTGCATGTATGTATTTCATGCTTCTTTATTAATTAAGTGTTATCAGAGTTTCCAAATCAACGAAGAGGTACGTTCTTGGTGTGGCATGTCGTCCTGTGGGAGGATGGGTATGTTATAGTTTGGTAACAGAGAAGAAATGCAGTGGCGTTTCCCAGCTTGGGTGGTTGGGGGCGTTACAAATTGGTATCAGAGCTTCTAGTTCAAACACCAGACTGTTACAGGCCAGAACAAGTGTGAATCAGGAAGATTCATTGTTATATATTATATGTGTGTGTGTGTGTGTGCAAATTGGGGGAAAATGGTGGAATCATTTGAGTGAAATCCCCCAAATTCATGAACGGGTCTGAGTTTGAATGATTCTGGGATTGTCTAAGAAGTTAATGGATTCGATTTGCGGAGTTACGGAGTTGAATTCGTCTTGGAAGGTCGAAAATTCAAGTTTTAATGGTCGTCATAATGTTGGACAAAGTTTGGAGAATTGACGGTTGAGATTGTGTTCAATCTTGGATCAACAGTCCCGATTCATCCCTGAAAATATTTAAAAATTTGAATGTTTGCAAAGTTTGGCGGAATTACCAAATCAAAGGCTGGGATTGATTCAACGATTTGAAAAATTAGGAGCATCGATGGTTCCTATTGATTTCGGTTATTTGGGGAGTTGGAGAAAACCAATGGTCAAAATCATCTTGGCCGGGAGATAAACGACCAAGATTCACTTGTGATTTTGTCAAAAATTCTAAGTGTGGAAGTTCGCCAACAAAAATCATCGACGACCGATGGTCGGGGGTTGGCGAATTGGGTGAAGGGTTGAAGATCGACCAAGGAAAATATTTGATCGTCGATGACCGATGGTCGAGGATCGATAGATTCTAGTGAAGTTTTCTCTTTCTTGGACAAAGAAAATCTCCAATCGTCGATGACCGATGGTCGGGGATCGACAGAAAACCTCTGAAGTCCCGAACTCTGGAGTAAATCTGGACCTTTCATATTCGGGTACACGTGTTTGAAGATTAGAGAGGGTTCATAAATTCGACATTCGGTAGTCTGGGGGTGTGGTGGTGTTCAACAACGAAAAACCTCCAAAGTCCCGAGCCCCAGAGTAAATCTAGACCGATTGTGTTTGAGGACACATGTTCGTAGATCAGTCGATTCAGAAGTTCGACGTTTGGGGGATTTGTGGTGTAGTGGGGAGAAGTCTCCCGGAGTTCCGAAGCCCTGAAGGCGTGAGAAACTGGGGTGATGTGGCCTACTGGCGTCACCTAGGGTGATGTGGACACACTTGAAGCTTGCCACGTGTCACCTTGTTTCATGTTTTTCAAAGACCGTTCGTGTCAGTTATTATATGACATGTGTCACCCGTCAGATAGGGCCACTTGTCTGTGCCTTATTTTCTTCCACGTGGCAGCAGATCCCATAGTCCGGAGACTTGGCACTCAAGAGGATTGTTTGTACAAGGGCAGACCCATGGTTCAACTCTAACAACGCACCAACAAGCCCTAACTACTGGCCCTTTCGGCAACACCTGCGAAGCATATGCAGTCTCACCCGAAGTAGTAATAGGGGGTTGCAGGACACGGGTGTCTACAACCAGAGGAAATAGAAAGTGGATCTAAAACAATAGCAACACAACAACTGGATATCAATTACCAACTTAAACCCACTTCGCACAATTATATCTCAGATCTAACACTATGATGAAATAACAGAATAACAGAAGGTAAAAGAACACAACACCAATCCCACAGAAACAACAAGATATACGTGGTTCACCCTCTCCCTAGGGCTACGTCCACGGAACTACCTTTCTTAATATATTATATGAAAACATACAGTTCTATCTGCACTCTTAGCTTGCAGATCTCTTTCTCTTACTCTCTCTCCCCTCCCTACGCACCCAACTGTAGGGTTGATCTTCGCACCCAGCTGAAGATCTTACAATACAGAATGCTCTCACACACAACACTTCTCTCTCGCACAATAGTAATCACTCAATCACACAATAACAATGAACTATCAACCAACTTAGCACCAACCCTTTACAGGTCCTTTAGACCTTTATTTATACATTACAATAACAAACGTCTAGGTGTCTAAAACCCTAGACACCAAAACCCTAGGTTCTCTTTGACCCATGTTTTTCGGGCTTCACCAGCCTGTCTTTCCTTCTTTCCCGTGAGGTACTCCAAAGCATCCATTGGTGGCTTTTTCCGCTTGCTAAGTTCTCCACGATCCATCTTCCTTTCTGATATGTTCTCCTTGATCTTCTCGTTCAACGACTAGCTTTCCCTTGCTTCACTCCTTCTTTTCTACTTCTTTAACCACTTCGACCCAATCTCAATCAATGTGACTTCCACGCAGTTCGCACTTCATCTTTTCTTTTCCTTTTTCTCCGCTTTCTCTCTTAATCCATACCCAGGCCCAACAACCCCCCAACACTCACCTGTGGCTCATCCCGAGGCAATGTAGATCTGATTCTTCTGTTTTACTTCGACTTCAAACTACGTTGCGCAGCCTGTGCTTTCTGCTCTATCCTTCCCCACTGTGTGCAGACTGTATTTTTTGTGTCTAGTACCCAGTTTCAACTGCACCTGGTACCTAGACTCTTCTCCCTCTTCTTTTACTGAGAGCTGCGAGGCAGCTAGTTGTCATAGTACAATTTCAATCGGCTCCCATTCACCAAACCTTCCTTCCATTCTCCCTTCAAAGTCTTCAACTGTGCAACTCCTCCTTTCGTGACATAGACAACCTCATATGCTTGAATCCAATGTGTCATGAACTTCCCTGGATGCTTCATGAACTTGTTGTCATAAACCAATACCAGATCTCCTTGCTTAAAGGCTTTCTTCTTGATGTGTCTGTCATGGTAAGCCTTCTCTCGTTCCTTTTGTACCTACTGATGAAATCCTGCAATAAACATGTCTTCCTACAATTCAACCAACTCTGCGAGCCTCCCTTGAACAACACCAGTGTCATCCATATATGTAAAGGCTGCAATTCTTAGACTAGGAACCAAGTATTCCATAGGTACAACTGCTTCCAAACCATAGACCAACTTAAATGGATTCTGCATTGTCAGCTTCTTGCAAGTGGGTTTATAGGCCCATAATACTGCAGGTACTCTCAAATCCCAATCATCCCTGTTTACACTGCAAATCTTCGTCAGCGTTGTCTCCAAGATATTATTGAAAGATTCGATCGTACCATTTGCCTATGGATGGTATGGAGTGATCTTTTGATGGTGAACTTCAAATTCTTGAGTCAAGGCTTCAATAGTCTTATTAATAAAATGTGTGCCTTGATCATTCATCGTGATCTTTGGACACCCAAACCTGGTTATGATATCATCAAATATGAATCGCGCAACTGTATTTGCACTACAATCCTTGACTTCTCTTGCTTCTGCCCATCTTGTCAAATACTCTGTCGCAGTGATGTTGTATTTGGCTCCTATGCGCTTTCCTGGTGGGTTGATAGGTCCCATGAAACCAATGGCCCATTTCTCAAATGTCTATAAGGTTAGTTGTGGTGCTAAAGGCATCTCATCTCTTCTGGAAGGTTTCCCAATTCTTTGGCATACATCGCAGGCTCTGTAGTATTCCTTAGCATCTTTGTGTAAAGTGGGCCACCAGAGGCCAACTCTAAGAACCTTATGCATTGTTTCTTTCCCTACATAGTGTCCTCCTACGATGCTTTCGTGTGCTTATTCCAGAATCAGTGGTCTTTTTGCCTCCAAAACACATCTCCTCAAGATCTCATCAGGTCCCATCTTATATAGTTGTCCAACTATAAGTGAAAAATCTGCAGCACGAACTATCGGTTGTTTCTTCTGGATAATTGTATATTTGCGAGGTGCAATTCCTGTTGATAGGAACTGGACTATCTCTACGAAGTGATCATCGACCTTTTTGATGGGCAACAACTGTGCATTTGGCAATGTATCCTCCAGACTAGTAGGTTCCTCTCCATGCTCTAACCTAGACAAGTGGTCATGTCCCTTATTCATTCTCCTTGGCTTGATCACGATCTCAAAATCATATTCATGGAATAACATAAGCCATATGCATATTATTCCCCCCAACACTAGCTTGTTGACTAGGTATTTTAATGCAAAGAGATCATTGAACATCTTAAAGTGTCCTCCCAACAAGTAGTGCCGAAATTTCTGCAGCACATACACCATGGCTAGACCTTCTCTCTCAATGGTAGTGTAATTTATCTCAGCTGTTGAAAGCTTCCTAGTAGCAAAGGCTAATGGGTGGTCAATATCTCATGTTCCTGGTTGTTCTAACACTAATCCTAATGCAGTGGATGAGGCATCAACATGCACATGAAATTCCTTACACCAATCTGGGAAAACCACAATAGGCGTAGTGACCATTTTCTGTTTCAGTGTGTCGAAGCTCTGTTGGCATTCTTTTGTCCATTGAAATTGACAATCTTTCTTCAACAACTTCTCCATGGGTGTTGTAATTTGTGCATAGCCCTTAATGAACTTTTTGTAGTATCCAGTATGTCCCAGCGCAATACACAACTGTCTAATTGAAGTAAAAGGGGGTAGATCAACAATAATGGCAATCTTGGATGGATCTACCAGCAACCCCTTCTTACATACAATTTGGCCTAGCAACACTCCAAATGGTGAAAAGAAGATGCACTTCTTTAGGTTCAGGGCAATCTGACATTGCCTGCACTTATCCAACATTAGTCTTAAACATTCAATATGATTTTACAATAAGCTAAAAATAGTCCAATCATTAAAATATGCTTCCAGAAATTTATGTAAAAATTCCTTGAATGCTTCGACCACCACCCTAGAAAAGATGGTTGGTGCATTCTTCAATCCAAAAGGCATCACTGTGTACTGGTAGGATCCCCATTCTGTTGCAAATGTGGTCTTATGGCGATCTTCCTTGGCAATCCTGATCTGGTGATAACCCGAAAATCCATCTGTGAAGGAGTAAACTTCATGTCCTCCCACATTATCTAACACTTCGTCAGTAAACGATGTAGGGAATGGATCATGTAAACATGCATCATTCAGTTTCCTCAAGTCTACACAGATTCTGATCTCTCCTGTCTTTTTATCTTGAACCACCATAGGGCTAATCCATTTTAACTCTTCAACAGGTTCTATGATTCCAGCTTCCAACATTTTGTCTAGCTCAATCTTAACTTTCTGCTTATATTTGGGATTCAATTTGTAGGTTCTTTGCTTGACTGACCTTGCATCTGGTTTCAAGGGAATCTTCATCTCTCCCATGGTCCCTTTAATGCCCTTCATATCAGTAAACTTGGTTGGAAACAAGTCTTTTTATTCATGCAATAGTTTTGTGATCTTATCAATGGTGGCATCATCCCAATAATCTCCAATGTTTGCGAGCTTAGGGGATTGCTCGGTTCCAATGTTAAATTTCTTGATTTTGATTGGTTGTCCAATAAAAGGTAGTTCAACTCCTGGTCCTTCTATGTCTCTTTGTCCTTTTGTTTCTGCGATGTTCACATTCCTAGGATCATCATCTTCATTAGCATTGATATTGTAACATCCTTGCAATTTCTAAAGAGGTGCAATCCATTCATCCTCTTCTTACTCCAAAGGGAGGCTAGGTGCCTCCTCAAAGATTTTCTATCTCACAACTTGTAAAGCTTGATCCACTGTAGGGTACTAAATTTCAAATAAAAATGTAGCTACAAAATTATGAGTCATACCTTGCTAATCTGCAGTAGTGAGGCACAGTTCTGCTTGTAGATACCAATTGATAAGTGGTGTATCTAAAGTGTTAATGAACTTGTGCACCCACTGCTCTTCAGGAGTGCTACTCCAGGCCTCCTTGCAACTTCGCACATGGCTCTTCAGACATCTTTGACCTATGTATCTAACTTCACACCCTTCTACTTGGTCTGAAAAGCGCACTGTCACCAAAGTGCGACATTGCACCCAGTTCACGATGTTCTTCTTATGTGTTCCCCACCATCTCGTTGGCGTTGCTTTTAAGGCTTCATCTAGTGCCAACAGTTGTTGTTGTACTGGTACAATTTCTTCAAATTTTGATAAGAATGTTTTTAAATTATTTAAACCATCAAATGTGGGTAGATTGCTTACCTCTGTGTTGATCCAATGAACTTCCCTGGTCAATCTAGCACATCTCCATGCAGAAACTTCATACATTTTGTTCTGCCAGTTCTCTAGTGCTTCTTCCGAATATGATGAACATGCATTGTCACTTTGCCAGCTTAAATTCTCATCTGCTGTAGGATTAATGTAATCATGATGTCTTGTTGTCAATTTATATATATTCTCTAGCTCATATGCACAGTCTTCTTCTCTGATGGGCTCTGTGTATCTGGGACCTTCATCAGGATCTAGAGGTGCAATGACCCTAAGGCCATCACCTTCAAATGTCATTCTTCTTTTCTTTAAGCCAACCACTATAGAATTATTGAAATCCCAATCAATTCTTAACAACGCAGGATAAGGACAGTTATCATCAACTATCTCAATTACTTCAAAGTCTACAAATGTTCTTACCCCGTCGATGTCCACATGGACATGATCTAGCCTTCCAAAGGGGCTTACTGCCTGCTGATTAGCCATCCTAAGCCTAATAGGGGAATAAATCAACTTAGGTTTACCCATCAGTGCCCAGGTCTGCTTCGTCATAACATTGACTTCTGACTCTAAGTTGAGGACCACATAATCTATATCATAATCTCCAATCTGAGCATTAAGGTGTAGTTTCTTATTTGTCCTTCTCTTTTTGGATACTTGATGTACTGTTCTATTCAGAGAGGGTCTACCTTTCTTGGTTCATACTATTGGATCAAGTGTTGTAGTTCTTGTATGGCTCTTTCATCCTTAATCAAATCAATGAACGTATACAAGAAACTAACAAGCTTGCTTACCTATTTTCCTTCTCGCGATGATGCAGACTGATTGAATGCCAACGACATCCCACATTCTCTCACTTCTGGTTGTGCCTTTGAAGAAGAAGGTTGATCTCCTCCAAATTCTCTTCTTGCTTCTTCAAACGTCTGTTTTTCTTTCCTTGGATCAAACTCTTGTGTCTTCTCTGCAACTCTTCTGACCCTAGATTCTTTTGTAGTCTTCCCTGGGGTCACTCTGTCTTCACCTATAGCAACACCTCTAGTGATAACAATGATTCTAGGATCCTCTCTGCGAGGTTCTATTGAGATTAATTGTACTTGTTGGTTTCCTCCTCGTCTCTCTTTAATCTTGGCTAACATCACAGGTCAATCTTCAATAACATCTTCAAATGAGTTGCAGTAACTAAAAGTGGTACAAGGGTTTTGACAGTCCTTTTCCAAGTGACCTGGTTGTGCACAGTTATAGCAAATGATCTGACCTCGACCTCGACCCATGCCTCCTCGTCCTCTTCCTCTGAATCCACCGCGAGGGTTGAAGTTTCCTCTTCCTGGAGAGTTAAACTGCATATCATTTCCTTCCTGTTGTACTTCACCTTGAATTCAATATATGTCTCTTGACCTTTCATGCAAGAGATCGTAAGCCCTACAATCCTTCTCATCGTGCCCCACAAATTTACAGAATGTGTAGTAGAGGTTTGTAGGTGTCTGGACATATTTTTGCATGTAGTAACATTCACCAGGGCGATGCCTATTTCTACATACCTCGCACCAAGGTAGAGTAACCTGTTTCAAAGGGATTGGAGCTCCAGAGGCCAAGTGCTCGTGAAATAGGGGACAATGCTCCTTATCATGGCCCTCTGATTTTCATCTAATACACCATATGTCTTCTCTTTTATATTTTCCCTTGTCTTTCTTCATATATTCGACCTGCAGAGATAAGCTAGTTAGATGACTCAAAATTTGACTCATACCTGAGTTGGATTCTCCCATAGGGGTTGATTCTAGTTTCATGGCGATCTCCAATGCCTCATCCTGCAAAGCGACTTTCTATTGCATTAGAAGAACTATGATGTGTGGTAAGAGGGAAAGAATGAACCATTCCTTGTTCTGCTCATTTGGGATATGAAAACTCAATCGGCCTGTCAAGGTCTTAAACCTCTGATCAAACTCCTGAATAGGTTCAACTACTTTCTGCTTGATTTCTTTCAGTTTTGTAATGCAGTGCGACTCTAACTTGGGTTTCTTGAATTCTGCACTCAACGCAGTCTTGATCTCGTTCAGTGGTTTAGGCTGTGCAACTCTAGTAACAAACTTCATGTAACAGCTCAGTGTGCAATCTCTCAAGGTAGTACTAAACTAAGCTCTCTTAACTGCTTCATCGCTGACATTCTTAATACTCCAAACAACTTCACATAAAAACCAATGTTGATCAGGATCTTCAGATCCATCTCCTCTAAAGATAGGTAGCCTCATTTCATCTACCATATATCTTCCTAGGTTTTCTGACTGAGTATGCACTGAATTGTTGGTAATAGTGCTCTGAGTGCTTTGGTAACTCTGACTACTCTGGTTACTTAACGCTGCTAAAAAAACAAGAGGAGTAATAGTACTTACTTCGACAGTTGGCACAGTTCCTGAAGTTTCCGATTCTCCTTGGCGAGGTTCTTTAGTCTTCCCTTCCTCTGCCCAAGCGGACTTTGAATGTTCCTCGTTTAGTAACTCTTCTTCTTCTCCACTGTAGAACCCTTCATTATGTGCCAATGGCTCGTGACCCTGCTCAAACAGGTTCACTAGAGGAACTTCTCTAAATGATCTCCCATTGCACGTGTGTCCAACCTCAGTGTCGTTGTCACTGTATGAGTTCTTGAACATTAGCCTTTCAATCTGACCAACTACTGTATCTTCAAAATGTTCTTCTCATGAAATATCATCTTAATATTCAACTTTAAAAAGTGTAAAAAATTTCCTCTAGGTCCCTTAAAGAAATATCTCTCTGCTTGGCTATATGACTCTATTATGTCAATAGAAAATTTGGTAATGTACCCTCCAATGATGCTATCAAACCAGTGATCTACTGCTCTTTACATGACGTTATCAACTCTCTTGACCTTCTTGATCAGCACCGACGTCCAAACCACAAGTGGTCTAAATCTGATCCCAAACTGGGTATCTGCTAATCTGGCTAACCACTCGTATAGCTCCTTATGAATTCCTCCAAAGAAAATCTTGTGTATATCAGTAAATATATAACTTCCCAACCAATCCTCTTTGATAAGATTAGGGTTCTTATTCTGAGCCTCAGGGAAGTCCTTTTCTTGTTCTTCTATCCACTTTTGAATCTATGTCTTTGATGGAAATCACCTTGACATTCCCTCAAAAAGATCCATGTCCCGACAACGAAACCATTTGTTGGTACAGGGGTAGACCTAGGGTTCAGCTCTAACAACACACCAACAAGCCCTAACTATTATCCCTTTCGAAAACACCTATGAAGTATATGCAGTCTCACCCGAAGTAGCAATAGGGGTTTGTAGGACACAGGTGTCTACAACCAAAGGAAATAAAAAGTGGATCTAAAACAATAGCAACACAACAACTGGATACCAATTACCAACTTAAACTCACTTCGCACAATTATATCTCAGATCTAACACTATGATGCAATAACAAAATAATAGAAGGTAAAAGAACACAACACCAATCCCACAGAACAACAATATATACGTGGTTCATCCTCTCCCTAGGGCTATGTCCACAGAACTGTGTTTCTTGATATATTATATGAAAACATACAGTTCTATCTGCGCTCTTAGCTTGCAGATCTCTTTCTTTCACTCTCTCTCCCCTCCCTGTGCACCCAACTATAGGGTTGATCTTTGCACCCAACCGAAGATCTTACAATACAAAATGCTCTCACACACAACACTTCTCTCTCACACAGTAGTAATCACTCAATCACACAATAACAATGAACTCTCAACCAACTTAGCACCAACCCATCCCAAGTCCTTTAGACTTTTATTTATACATTACAATAACAAACGTCTAGGTGTCTAAAACCCTAGATACCAAAACCCTAGGTGTGTAAAACCCTAGGTTCTCTTTGACCCACGTTTTTTAGGCTTTGCCAGCCTGTCTTTCCTTCTTTCCCGCGAGGTAATCCAAAGCATCCATTGGTGGATTTTTTCGCTTGTTGAGTTGTCCACGATCCATCTTCCTTGCTGATATGTTCTCCTCGATCTTCTCGTTCAATGACTAGCATTCCCTTGCTTCACTCCTTCTTTTATGCTTTTTTAACCACTTCGACCCAATCTCAGTCAATGTGCCTTCCACACAGTTCACACTTCGTCTTTTATTTTCCTTTTTCTTCACTTTATTTTTTAATCCATACCCAGGACCAACAAGGATTCAAGGCATAAGCAGTTGGGGTCAAGGAATCCCGAAGGCCAGATTCCATCTCAACCATTGATTATAATAGACACATGGCGCAAGATCCCAAGGTTCAGAGACTTGGTACTCCAAAAATTTTGAGTTGCAAGTTGCTTGGGTCGAGAAATCCCAAAGGTCGGAGTTAATCTCCACCATTGATTGGGAGGTGATACGTGGAGGAAGGAGAGGACCTTTGGTATTTCGACACTCCGGGAGATCTCTGGAGAGGTGCTTGGGAGTCCTCGAAGCCCGGAGCTGTGAAGGAAATCCTAACCATTGATCGGGACAAGATACATGGAAACAAATCATGTAGTCTGTAGACTTGGCACTCCAGAAGATTTGAGAGTGTGTACAGTCTAGAATTCCCGAAGCCAGAGTCCTGGAGCTTCTGTTGACCATTGATCTCAGCCATCAATCGATTTTCAACCACACGATCTTCGATATAGTAATTTTAGTGTAGAAAAATGCCAGGAAGGATTTGCCCCGCAGATTCTGTTGAGATTATGTACCTTGGGAAGTGTTCCCCATGTGTTTGTGAGCTCCTAAACACATGTGGGAAGTACTATGTATCTTGTGCCTTGTACTTTATGTATAATTTCACTTTGACTTAGGAGATTCAAGTCAAAAGTGAAATTTGGTCATTTTAGCTTAAATGACTATTAATTCACTTTGTGGGTGAATTAGGAGACATAAAGTGAACTTAGGGGACTTAACCCAAAGTGGGTTTGAGAGTGATATTATTATGGGATCATCTCAACCATTGACTGGACATGAAATAGGATGATCTCAACCATCCATTCTTTAGGTTTCCTTATGTAGGTTCAAGAGGAGCGCAAAGGGAGAAGGAGAGCTCATTCACTCATTTGTTCACTTGGAGAGTTTGAGAGAGAGCATGAGGATGACGTTGGAGGATAGAATTGAGGAAAGATTGGGTGCTTCTATCCATGGAGGCAACCACATATCTTAGGTCCTCATTTATTTTTTGAATTGGTTCTTGCTTGGAGGAGGGCGCATCATCGGTAGGGGGAACTTTCAGAGCTCAATTTCCAGTGAGGTTAGTTTCAGTGGGTATCTACAGCTCAGTATCAGAGTACTATGGGAGGGTTTCTCCATTGGAGCTTTCATTCAGCAAAGCGCTTCATTTTAGTGGTCTAGACATCATTTGTGGAGGGCGCACCATCCTAGGGCGCACTTGCTTCAGTTGGGATTTTATTGCAACTGGGTTCAAGTGGATATTGTATCAGGTTCTTCTGTTTATTGTACTTGTTGTATTCCACCTTCTATTCTCCACATATATACACTCATATTCCAAATTGCTTTTCCCCGGGGGGTTTTATCCAGGGTCATGTTGACCAAAAATACCTGTGTTCATTTTCATGTATGCTAGTGTTTAGAACAATAGTATTTTCAGCAGTAAATATCTCTAGGTGTGTTACATATATTTTGGTATGCATGTGATAACATCTTGGTGACTAAAACTACATGATAGAGCACATAAATGGCCTATGTAATCGTAACAAAACAACGAAGAAGTTCCTTTACAGTTTGTTGTTATAAAAAAACAACAAACCCTTGTTAGACAGTTGAAACTTAGAGCCAACTTGAGGTCAAAGACAAACCTAGTTGGAAACTTGTTAGGACTTAGAAAATCCTCATGGTATCAGAGCTTGGTGGTTGAATTCTACTGAGTTTTGGACAACATATTGTGGGACTGTTTTAGACACCTTTTGGGAAGATTTTGTGGACAACCATTGACTGAGTTCAGTGGCAGCTTGTTGGTAGATTTTTGTCGAGGGTCATAGAGCAATTTGTGGACATTTTCATCAGTCTCTTTTCACACCTACATGGTAGGAGTGAGGCTGATTTTTCACAACCTCTTTTCACACCTATATTTCTAGGAGTGAGGTCGGTGTTTGTTTGCCTCTTTTGATACCTATGTTGACAGGAGTAAGGAAACATTCCTTTGCAGTCGTAGCATCAGTTTGAGTGTAGTCGGAAGTGATGTCTGCATCTCAGATGCATGTGGAGGATAGGCTAGCTGGAGCTAGAAACTAGTCGCCTTGGAAGGCCAGGATTGTCTTTGTCTTGGAGGACCTCGAACTATGGGATATAGTTCACGCAGTTGTTCTTGTTCTCCCTGCTACTGCTCTCGTCTTGTTAGCAAAGTTCAAGAAGAGGAACAAAAAGTAAAAGAGGATGATATGTGATGCAGTGCGGGATCACATCATTCCCCACTTGACTAGGAAATATTATGCATTTGAGATGTGGGTATCTCTATGCAAGATTTATGAGAGCTCAAACCATAACCGAAAGATGGTTTGGTATGATCGACTTAGGGGAATTTGCATGCTCAAGAGTGATTCAGTGACTTCTTTCCTTTTTCGATACACCCAGATCAGAGATGAGCTTGGATTCGTTGGAGAGGTGGTGGACCCAGATTCTATGGCGAGGACAACCTTAAACAACTTTACCAAACCATGGAGTCCATTCTTTCATGGAATTGTTGCCACGAAGATCATGCCCACTTGGGAGAGATTGTGGGATGATTTCGTTTAGGAGGAGACTAGACTTATATTAGAGGCTTCTAGAAAGCAACAGATAGTGCAGGGTGATGAGGATATTTCTCTTTGGACAAAGGGCAAGAATAAGACTCATCGTGGAGGTCAGCAGGGTCCCAAGTTTGGGGCCCCACCACACGGAGGAGAGAGAAGTAGTGGGAAAAAGAGAGATATGAGCAAAGTGAAGTTCTTTGTTTGTAAGAAGTTGGGGCACTATTTTGGACAATGTCCCAATAGGAAGAAGAAGAGGGGTGGAATCACAACTACAACAGAGGAGGCATAGTTTTGGACTTTGCTTGAGAGAGAGTGTAATTTCCTCATATGTTGCACTTCAGTTGAGACGACACCCAGTGTCTGGTATATTGATAGTGGGGATTTGAGCCATATGACTGGAGTCAGAGAGAACTTAACTGATCTCAGAGACACAGAGGTCAGAATGGAGATTTCCCTCGGAGATAACTCCTTGGTCAAAGTTGTTGGGATTGACATTGTTACCTTTCAGAGAGACGACATGCCACCTATATCATTCAAGGAAGTTCTCTATGTCCCTAGGCTGAAGAAGAATTTGATTTCAGTTTCCACCCTCTAGGATAGAGGTCTTGAGGTGTCCTTCAGAGGGACCCAGGTATTCATACACCCTAAGGGGTCCTAACTTACCTCGGGACATGTGATTGGAGTGAGGGATGGGAAACTGTTCAAATTTCTTTTTCATCCTCTTCATGCACTAACAGTGAGAAATGGTAGAAGTAGAAATACATGTGAGCTATGGCATCATAGGATGGCCCATATACATCATGGGGCTCGTGGAGGACTGAGAGAGGTTGTGACCAGAGTGCCACAGATCAATACAGAGTATCAAGATGTTTACAAAGGGTGTGCGCTTGGTAATTTTACCAAGGCCTTGCTCCCCAACAATGACACTAGGTCAGCTGGGATACTGGATTTAGTACACAAATATGTGTATGGGTCCATGCCTCAGAAGTCCTTGAGTGGTCATGAGTACTATCTCACATTCATTGATGACTACTCAAGGAAGACCTAGATCTATTTCCTAAAGACCAAGAGTGAGGTCTTCAAGAGGTTCCAAGAGTTCAGAGCTCTTGTGGAGAACCAATATGGAAAGAGGATCAAGGTATTGCAGTCAAATAATGGAGGAGAGTATTCCTCCACTTTGTTTGTATAATTTTGTGCCCAACATGGGATCAAAAGACATATGATCATACCCTACAACTCCCAACAGAATGGGGTTGCTGGGAGGAAGAACCGGGTTATCACTGGTGCAGCGAGATCCATGATGCATGATTAGAGTTTGCCTCTTTACCTATAGGAAAAGGTGAGTACTACTGCAATTTACCTGCAGAACAAGAGTTCCCACATGATATTGGGTAAGATGATTCTTGAGAAGGCCTTCACTAGTAGGAGGCCCGATGTCGAGCACATCAGGATCTTTGGGTGCTTGACCTATTCTCATGTCCCCTCATAGAATAGGACAAAGTTAGACCCCACAGCCCAACATGGGATTCTAGTTGGATACTCAGAGGTGTCCAAATCCTACTGTATCTACATTCCATCACTTAGGAGAGTGGTGGTGAGCAAAGATGTCAGATTTGAGGAGGGTACGAATTTTCAAAGATATCTTGAGTTGAGAGTCAGTGTAGAGGATGATGCAGAGGCACCGATTGATTTCTTAGAGGGAGAACAACCCTAGGTTTCCGATACGCCAGTATCAGGGGTGACAGGGTCACCATGCACAACTTTAGGGTCACAATCAGAGGGTGTTCAGCCAGAGGGGGCAGAGGATTCAAGATCTAAGAGTGTTGAGACTAGACCTGAGGTAGATACTCTTGGGCAGAGAGACCTTCTCCATTGACCACTTCAGGGAAGAGGAGACCTAGATGGTTTCAGGAGACCCTGAAGGAGGCCAAGGAGAATGTAGGGGAGCCCAAGAGCCATATCAGAGAGAGTATACCTCTAGTGAGACTTGGATCATATTTGGATTTAGTGATGAGTATTTCAGATACTGAGCCACACACATTTGCGTAGGTAGTGGACCAACAGGTCTGGAGAGAGGCCATGCTAGAGGAGTATGACTCCATTGTGCGCAACGATGTTTGGGAGGTGGTTCCGAGGCTTGTGGGGAAGTCAGTTGTGACTTCCAGGTTGTTGTACAAAACCAAGTATGTTGCAGATGGAAACATAGATAAAAACAAGGTTCGTTTTATGGCACAAGGCTTATCTCAGATAGAGGGAGTCGATTATGATGATACATTCACACCAGTTGCGAGATACACCTCGATCAGGAGTATTATTTCCATGGCAATAGAGATGGGTTGGAGCATACATCAGATGGATGTGAAGACCACACTTCTAAATGGATTTATAGATGAGGAGGTGTACATTGAGAAACCACAGGGGTTTGAGGTGAGTGAGATGGAGACTCATGTGTCCCTTTTGATAAAGGAACTTTATGGTCTGAAGCAAGCTCCCAGAGTTTGGTATTCACGTATTGACACATACTTGCTTCAGATGGGCTTCGAGAAGAGTGATGTTGATCCTAACCTCTATTATATCATTAGAGGTGAGGACACGCTCATTCTCATTCTATATGTGGATGACTTGCTCATCATAGGAGCCGATGATCTCATAGCTTAGTTAAAGTTGGGACTTGCATCATAGTTTGAGATGAGTGACATTGGGTTGATGCACTATTTTCTGGGTATGGAGGTATGGTAGGAGGAGGGACACATATTTCTCGGGCAAGGTAAGTATGTTGCAGATATTCTGAGTAGATTTTAGATGGAGGACTGCAGACCTATGTCAACACCCATGGTTACCAACTGGAAGAATCTTAGTGCTTCATATTCCTAGTTGGTAGATGCTACAATTTATAGGCAATTGATCGGTTCACTTATGTATCTTTTCAACACTAGACCAAATATATGTTTTGTCGTGAACACTCTCAGCTAGAATATGGTAGAGTCAAGGAGTGTTCACTAGATTGGGGAAAAACATGTGTTGAGGTACATTGATGGGACAATTTATTTTGGCCTGGACTATATCAGAGGTGATGGGGTCAGTTTGGTTGGCTACACTGACTCAAACTGGGTAGGATGTGCTACTGACAGAAAAAACACCTTAGGGTGTTTCTTTGGTTTGGGGTCAGGACTTGCTTCCTGGATCAACCGGAAGAAAAAGTCAGTTGCTTTCAGTTCTGTCGAGACAGAGTACATGGCGGCCAGTCAGGCCAGTTGCGAGGCCATTTGGCTTCGTAAGATGCTGATAGGATTATTTGGTCAGGAGATGCCACCAACCTTCATACACTACGATAATCAGAGTTGTATCAAACTCTCTGAGAATCCAGTTTTCCATGACCAGTCGAAGCACATTGAGAGTAGATATCACTTCATCAAATATTGGTTTCAGAGAGGGGTAGTGGAGTTACAATATATATCAGCTGACGAGAAGATTGCAGACATCCTCACCAAGGCCCTACCAAGGGGAAATCATGTATACTTCAGAGACAAGATGGGCTTGGTGAGAAACACTTTCCTCGGTAAGAGGGGGTGTTGAGATTATGTACCTTGGGAAGTGTTCCCCATGTTTTTGTGAGATCCTAAACACATGTGGGAAGTACTATATACATTTTTCCTTGTACTTTATGTCTAATTTCACTTTGACTTAGGATATTTAGGTCAAAAGTGAAATTTGGTCATTTTAGCCATATAACTATTAATTCACTTTGTGGGTGAATTAGGAGACATAAAGTGAACTTAGGAAACTTAACACAAAGTGGGTTTGAGAATGAGATTATTATGGGATGATCTCAACCATTGACTGGACATGAGATAGAATGATTTCAACCATCCATTCTTTAGGTTTCCTTATGGAGGTTCAAGAGGGGCGCAAAGGGAGAAGAAGAGCTCATTCACTCATTTGTTCACTTGGAGAGTTTGAGAGAGAGCATGAGGATGAGGTTGAAGGCTAGAGTTGAGGAAATCTTGGGCACTTCTATCCTTGGAGGCAGCCACATAGATTAGTTCCTCATTTATTTTGTGGAGTGGTTCTTTCTTGGAGGAGGGAACACTTGGTGAGGAGGGCGCATAATCAGCAGGGAGGAATTTCAGAGATCAGTTTACAGTGAGGTTAGTTTCAGTGGGTAGCTAAAGCTCAGTATCAGAGTACTGTGGGAGGGTTTCTCCATTGGAGCTTTCATTTAATAGAGCGCTTCAATTTAGTGGTCTAGACATCATTTGTGGAGGGCGCACCATCCTAGGACGCACTTGCTTTAGTTGGGCTTGTATTACATCTTGGTTCAAGCTGTTATTGTATCAAGTTCTTCTATTTATTGTACTTGGTGTATTTCACCTTCTATTCTCTACATATATACACTCATATTCCAAACTGGTTTTCCCCGAGGGGGTTTTATCCAGGGTCATGTTGACCAAAAATACCTGTGTTCATTTTCATGTATGCTAGTGTTTAGAACAACAATATTTTTAGTAGAAAATATCTTTAGGTGTGTTACATATATTTTAGTATGCACATGCTAACATCTTGGTGACTAAAACTACATGCTAGAGCACCTAAATGGTCTATGTAACCATAACAAAACAATGAAAAATTTCTTGAACAGTTTGTTGTTATAAAACAACAACGAACCCTTGTTAGACAGTTGAAACTTAGAGCCAACTTGAGGTCAAAGACAGACCTAGTTGGCAACTTGTTAGGACCTGGAAAATCTTCAGTTTCAAGCCATGATCACTTGGGAAAGTGGTTTGAAGGAAGTGCATGTGCATAATTGATTCTCTATCAGCCCATGGATAACATGGAAGTGTTATTTATATAAATTCTTCATGAGTTGAAAGGATCTACAACATTATTGACAAATTTTGTTTATCATAGGCTTAATTCTGACAAAATGGTCACTTGCACATTTTGCAGAATTAATGGATTTACACACATCAACTCAGAATGCGTATTGAAGAAACATAAGAAGGCAAGGGAGCCTCCAGCCATGATAAAGAGGCCGAAGGACAGAATACCATAATTGGCAATGCAGATGCAACATCCAACCGATGCAAGGGATGAGGGGAACAAGAAACATTGCTAAAAA
>ML790259.1:7223-19927 GCA_009831015.1 Picea engelmannii | reverse complement strand
TTTGCAGTAGATATTGTACAAGGTTAGAATTTACATCTGGGAAGTACAAAAGGGACCTTCAAGTATGCATAGAGAAATGGAAAGGCCATCCAAGCAAGTTGCATGGGGTGAGGCAAAATTTTCTATAACATATGCCCCCTAATGTGTGAGGTCAGAGGAGTATATGTGATGGCCGAAATACATTATAATTCTCAGAAGTGGAGTAATGGAGACTCAGATGGAAAAACTAGTTACTCATGAGAATATTACGATCCATGATGACTTTGTACACATGGCTGCCAATCTGAATTACACTGCAGATCCATGTGAAAATATACCAAATAGTTGTTCATGGCCATGAATAGGCAATACAAAGTAGACACATGTGATAGGTTGTCATAGTTACTAACAAGGCCTAGTGGAAAACCAACCTCAAAATCAATCTGAAGATATCTGTATACAATGGAGTACAATCTAATCCCCCATGATCACTGAAGTCATATGGGTACTAGTCCAATAGAAATGTCTTAGGAAATTTGCTACTGTAAATTGATGCTCCATGTCTTTGACACTATCCGCTGAAGGTGCAAGTCTACATCATGTGAAAAGAGGAGTTGATGTCGAACACAATGAGACTTCATTTGATTATCGATCATTAAGGTATATCGTTAACAAACACGAGACAACCTACCGATAGTGAAAGTAGGTATCAAGGAACCAAGTACATTCTTACAAGTGTGAATAGAGGTGTCGAGGTCGAACACTTGAATAATCCATCGATCAAGAGACATTGATGTATTCCCAACTGTCGATGGCGGGAGATCCTACCACTGATGACTACAAGACTCTAGGTACTCATAGGACTCTAGGTCTCATTTCCATAATATATGAGTTGAAGTTGATGGAAGGAGAGCCGTTGAAAGGAGATCATTAAGGAATCTCTCATCAGTCAACACGAGGTACAAAGAAATAGCTTGATGATTTGGAGGAACTTAGACAAAGAGGATGTTCATGAACCAATGACCCTGTGTGTCTTTCTCATGCACCAGATGCAAGTAGTGCATGAAAAATACCCTCTGAATAACAACCAATAAGGGAGACCACCGACAAAGGTGAGGAAGCGACCAATAAGGCTAATGGAATCCAAGGAATTGCACAAATACCAATGTGTGAATATATTTATTGCTGTCAAACACAAGGGAAAACCCCCAATTAGCGACCAATAAGGAGATGTCAACTACTGGGTTCAAGGTTACCTACCTATAATTAAAGTAGGACCAAGGTGCATGGTAGGACTATAGCTTCTTGTAACTCTAAGACACACTAAGGGTATGGTCGATATGAAAAGTCAAGAGTTCCGAGAAATGGTCGACACAGGCTTATAGACTTCCTTTGAACAAGAGCATGACACATATGGAGAAATCTAGGAACATAGACTTGATGATGAAACTTTGTGATGCAGAAGGCTTCAATCAAACTCTCCATAGGGACTGGAAGAAAAACCAGTCAGAGGAGTAAAATATAAGTAACGAGCTCAACTTCCTAAGGTAATGCTAAACCCAAACTTTGGATGACAATTGGACTCGAAAGTTTTTGCTCTGTTCAAAGGCGACACAATTGATGTCGATATAAGATAATGTGCTTTTTCCATCTTTATTTTTTTGTTTTTTTATAGGCAAACAGATGCTATGATACATAGGAGGAAACGAGTGTTGCGAGTAAGAAACTAGCTCCAAATAGTGGAACATACCTATGCTCAATGAAAGGAAGTGCATGCGGGGCATGGACACTCAAGGGAATGTTTCCTCTTAGGGTACAAGGTATCAAGCTGCAAAGGATATAAACAAGGCTTTGCTTGGCTGGTGATGCAAATTGCTGAGGTAAGAGGCTTATAACGAGAAAGTGGGAACCGACAATAGGCTCAATAATGCAAGCATGAGGATGGAATGCAATTGCAACTTAACCTCAAAGAATGTCCTTTTTCCTAAATTTAGTCCCCTAGGCTTAAAAAACTATAAAACAATACCCAGGAGAACTCTTCTAGCCAATGTTGACTAGAGTGATCCTTTTTTGAAATTAGATTACTTGGTCTGAAAAAGGGTTAAACTTACACCAAATAGATTTCTTTTCAAAGCCATTTAACGAGTGTGAAAGAGACAAGTCCACTTGCCAATATTTTCACTTTTGAAAGAGTCAGAAAAGAGATTAAACAAGACTCGGTGGGAGTCCCATAGGTGAAGGTCATAATGCTTATGAGTAAGAATATGAGGTTTGAATGCAAAGTCATATCAGAACTATAAGGGACTCTAGGTCCTACAGAATGATTTCTACATGGGCACCAAATGACATAAAGGTTCTAACTAGGGCACCCATGTTTGGTAAGCCTCTACCATTCAATAACGACACTTTTAATAGTAGTAAGAAGGTTCTGTGTCACTAATAAATGGGTTCGTACCTAAGGCATATGGATCATAGTCATAGGAAAATGAAAATATGCAAAATGGATTGAGAACCTATCCTATATGCTAGGGACACAAAATACCTGCTGAAGGCATGAATGAGCGATACGACGCTAGAAACCGCAAAAATCCCTGGACAAAACCACCAAAACCAACTCCTTCAATTGCACTATTAGTCCACTAGGTCAAAAATTAGCATAAACTATATAAAGTGGATAAAAATTTTCTACTAATACTAAAGTGAACAATTTTACCATACCATTTTGAGTTTTTTACCCACATAGTGCATTTTAGACCATTTTGCTGATTGCAGGAGCTACGATCAATGAAATTGACAACTGTCTGGACCAAGTAAGTGCTCCTCCCTTCCTCTTAATTCTAATGGTTTAAATTTCCAATTTAGCCCTCATTTTTTGAGTTTTAGAGGGCACAATATGTGAATTAGGGTGTACGTCAGATATAGTTTATTGGGTCACGTATGTGGAGACATGTTCATGGGAAAAGCAAAGCATGCCCACATATATGTGGCCATACACATGATTGTTAACACTACAACCCATGTACAAGTCCGCAAACAAGTTTTTGAATGAATTTAACTCAAAAAATGATCTTCTTTTGGAAGGATGGTGTTTGAATGGAGAGAGAGGGAGCTTGAGGAGGTGGATGCAACAATGGAAAGAGATGCAGGGGCCCAACTAGATCTAAAAATATGTGGCCTTTATAATTTTTTGGCTCTCAAAGGGTTGAGGGCTCAAGTCAAGTTACTCTAAATGCTCGTAAACTATTGGGATCCAGAGATAGAGGCCTTCCATCTTGATGGGAAACCATTGAGAATTGAAGTATATGACATCTATTTTCTCACAAGATTGTCTCATCGGGGCGAGGTGGTGAATCTCAAAGCTCGAGGGGCTGGGGGTGGTATGAACATAAAAGATTACATTGCCACACACTATGTTGTAGGAACAGATAAAGTAGGGAGTCAAATCCCCATCGGGGTGATAAAAAACCCAAGTTTGAAGATCATCTCTCTTGTTCTTACAAGGATCGTTGGGTCAACCTTGTTGCACCAGGCTTCAAGGCCACTCATGTTCTACGCAGTGGAGTGTTTGTGACCCATGGTTTATAACTAGTGTACCTCACTACTAACTAATATGAAGAGTTAACTGACAGATTGCAAACAAGGGAGAAAGAGACACTTTGGGTTTGCATCCATCTTGTGTAGTTTTTTCTTTGAGTGGGTTCTAGGTTTGAGCCCTAGAGTGGAGATCATTCCACATGGACCGCGCGATCCAACCATGTCACGGTCGACCGACGTGATGAGGTGGTTAGGAGGTGGTAGGGTGCCAACTCCCTACAATGATGAGTTCTTTTTCTGGTGGCATCGACAGGTGATAGCCATTGAAGACTACCCCTATGCTTGGATTGACTATAGGGGGGATCCAGATATGTCTCTACCACCAGGCTCCACCTATAGTGATATAGGTATGATTTTTTTTTGCATATTTCATTTTTTTGTGTTTTTCAAAAAGAATAAAAAATGCAAATATTTTTGTATGGTATCAAGTATTAACAACTGGCTTGTCGTGCAGATGTAGGTCCGCGACGAACAAACAAATTCCCATGACATCGACAGAGGAACCAGGGAGATGAGCATGTAGGAGGAGATGCAGATAGAGTGCTAAAAAATGTGCAGGGGAACCTGTCTCCTTTGACGCACATGATTCCTATGGTTCAGGTGGAGGATCTTCCAAAGGCTATGCAACGATAGGTGGTGGGTGTGCCCCGTGCGTGGGTGTGACTCTTCCTTCATCTCATAAACGCCGTACTGTGCTATCATGATACACATTCGGTGCCACAGGCATAGATTCCATGGTCATATATATACCAGCCATATATGTATTTTGAGGGTGTGAGCACCATTTTGTACTATGACACCATATTTGTTGAAAAGATGAAATATAAAAACATTGGTCCTCAACTTTACTTATATATGTTACAATGTGTACATTGATGAATGTGTTTTATTTAATTTAGTTATGTGACAAATGCCAATCTAAAACATAATTAACATATGCATCAGATACATAATTATAACTTCTAGGTATGTGATTATAAGTAATAAAATCAAAGTCTCGTTCCAAAAGTTGTACCCGTAGGAATAATTGAAGTAGAGTAGGGTTCACACATGATAACTATCATTTAACTGACATATGACTAACTGGGAGTCTAGGAGAACCTATAAAGACTGAACACCATGTGAAATGGCGTCGCATAATAGTTCTATAACAACGCTATACTCAACCACATTATTCATTGATGGCTCAAGACAAACGCCACCTGAAGACACCAGTTGGCCCTCGGGTGAGTAAATGACCCACGCGGAAGAAGCCATGTTCCGTGTATGATGACTGGCATCGTCTGTGAATCCTAAGTAAAATGAAGACTCCATTGACATTTTCCAACCAAGGGAAAACCTAATAAGAAAGCCGGTGACACAAAGGAAAATATATATATACACTAAGATACACTAGTATACAAAGATTCATGTCCAAGATTGAGGGCTCAAGCGTAATATATTTTTAGGTAGAGTCCAATTCTGGGCTCAACCAACATATTCCCTTCGTAATCCTCCAATTCATAGGATCCTTTTTCTAAAACACGTTGCACGCTATAAGGACCATGCCACATGGGGTTGAACTTGCCTGCCCCCAATGGTTCTTTGGCTTGGTCATACARGAGGACCAAGTCACCCTCAATGTACTACCAAGGAAAAAAAGATCTATCATACYGAACCTTAACACGTCGTTTATTCTCTTTGATAGTYGTAGAGGCATCTCGACGCTGCTCATCTAGGTGCTCTAGGTGTACAAGGCATTCTTCAAGATTAAAAGTGTCAGGTAGGAGCTCAACTGCYAGTTTAAGGGAAGGGATTTCACATTCAATCAAAAGGATTGACTCCACACCATGTACGAACTGAAAAGGAGAAAAAMCGGTGGAAGTCTTAACTGAGGTTCGATGTGCCCAAATTGAAGGGTAAAGCATTAGATGCTAGTCAGATTTACTCTCGCTAACAATTTTTTGCAAGATGGTCTTGAGAGAATTATTCATAGCCTCTACTTGTCCATTTTTTCTGGGGATAATAAGGGGAAGAATGACCACGCTTAAACCCCAGTTTTGATGATAAATCCTTCATCATTTCATTCTGAAAGTGACTTCCATGATCAGTGGAAATCTCCTTTGGGATTCCGAACCGATCGATAATTTGGTTGAATACGAAGAATGTTGCAGTATTACCATCGAATTTAATGGTAGGCATGGCCTCTTCCCATTTAGTGAAGTAATCCAAGACCATGATAATATGTTGATGCCCCCTAGCCAAAGTTGGGTTACAGTCCATAAAATCCACCCCCCACTTGGTGAAGGGACCGACAGTGATGATTGGGTGAAGAGGGGTTGGATGCGAGTAAACACCTGGCAAGGGTGACACATCTTGACCACTTCAACACAATCTTTAAAAATTGATGACCAGAAATAACCAACTCACAATAGTTTTTAGGCTATCACAAGCCCAAATAGATGACCACCACAAGCACCACTGTGAAAATCATTGAGAATGGACTCAACTTCCTCATGATTCAAGAAACTATGCAAGATATTATCCACTCCTTGACGATACAAAGTGTCATCGACGATAAGGTAATTTTTATCTTGATGTCTTATGCATCGTCGATTGTCTCTCGATAGATGCTGGGGTAACTTCAAGATTTGAAGATAAATCAAAATGTCTCCATACCAGGGGTATGAAGAAGAGATAAGTAAAAAATTTTCATCCATGAATGAATCATCATGAATGACATCCTCATCTAGTCGAGGGAAGTTTGATATCGACTCGAAAAAAACTAGCAATTTATTAGACTTCGCTGAAGCAAAATTGAGGTCAAATTCTTGCAAAATAACAATCCAATTATTGTATTCCCCCCCTATGATATGCCTAGTAAGGACCTATTGAAATGGGTTGATATCAACAACTACAGTAGTTTTGCAAAGCAATATATAATGTCGTAATATTTGAACTGCATGTACGAAAACCATGGCTAGTTTCTCAACGTGAGAGTATTTAAGTTCAGGACTGACTAAGTTTCAAATAAGGTAGTAGAAAATGTGCTCATGGAGCTCATCATCCTCATGAACTAGAACCATACCAACCATCACTTCAGACGTGGTAATATAAATCAAATAGTCTCTATTGTAGTCCTGAGGCTTCAACAGAGGCACCGATACCAAGGATTTCTTAATAGCATCAAAGGATTCTTGGGTTCCCTCATCCCATATAAATGGAGTATTCTTATTCAAAAGATGCATGAAACCCTTAGTTATATTGGCATAGTTCACTATGAACCGATGCAAGACGTTAGCCTTCCCTTGTAAACCTTGAAGTTGATGAATGTTGTGCGGGGGAGGAAATCAAAGTATTGCCTCAACCTTCATAGGATCCACCATGATCCCATGCTTAGAGACTAAGAATCCTAAAAGACGGCCAGACCTAACGCAAAATATGCACTTGTGAGGGTTTAAACAGATGTGATAATAATGACATCTCTCAAATACTAGTCGAAGGTGAGTGGAATGATCTACTCTCTTGTGAGATTGAGAAATGAGATCGTCAAGGTAAGATTCTACAATATGCTTGAGATCGTGAAAATCAAAGGTCATGGATCGTTGGAAGGTTACTTCGGCATTTTTTAAGGCCGAAAGGCATTTTTCGGTATGCAAAAGTACCCCAAGGACAAATAAACACCATCTTATGTTGATCCTCGGGTTTGATCTAAATTTTATTATATCCTGAAAATCCATCCATAAAAGAGAAAACTTCGCTTCCTACACACTCATTGAGAATCTGGTCAATGAAAGCAGTTAAGAAGTTATCTTTAGGACAAGCCTTGTTCAGGTATAAAAAATCCATACACACACGAATGGTTCCTTGTTTCTTATTCACGGGACTGGGTTTGGATACCCATTTGTTCAAGGGAACCGGGTAGATGAAACCAACATTAAGTAGTTTCTCTACCTCTGCCTTAATAGTAGGGGCCTTCCTACGATTAACATCTCTAAGACGTTGTCAAATAGGTCTAGCATCTAGATAAGTCTTGATCTCATGTTCGACAATGTGAGGGTCGATTCTTGGAATCTCTTCGTATGACCAAGTGGATACGTCATGAAATTATTTGAAGAGATCGATATAGATATGAATTTCTTCAGGTGAACAATCCACACCGATATATACATTTTCAAATTTTCCAGGAATTCGAGAGATGTTGATCGTGATGGTAGGAGAAATATTCGCCATGTTTCCTTCAGCGCAAACACCACACGTATCTAGTGGAACCACATCGTGACCAACCATCTCACTCAAGGTAGATCTAAAGTCATCCTGTTTGATCCTAACAAGTCCTGGGAGGAAGTAAGAGTGATGATGCAAATCGTCCCATGGCCTATCGGGTCCATTCATGGCCTCTAATATGGATTCAATCGAAGTTAAAGTATCATTGAGGAAATCACACGAACAAGAGGATTGGGTGGCCCATATGGGCTCTAGAACAAGATCCTCCTTGTCCATCCGCGAGGAGATAGGATCCATGTCAATAGTAGTGTTAAGAAAAAATTGATACGTAACATTTGTTGCTAACAGTGGCATTTCCATTCCAATGTGTGACTGACCTTCACAGGACATGGTCAGGGAAGGTAGGGTCTAAGGGTCGTTGAAATACAAAGTATAGAAAGGAATGAACCTCACTAACAAAGAAGACTTACTAGACATGGCATAAATGTGATGAATTGGTGTCACAAAATCAAAGGTACCCATGAGAGAGGAATACATTCTAACACCAATATCCTTAGTTGCTGGCTAAGAATTGTCGATCATTGGGATTGAAGGTCCAACTGATGCACTAGGACTAGCATGCACAAAGGACAAATAATCAATCATCACTATTTTCCCTTTGTGAGGAAAACATAAAGTGCGGAAAATAGACGACACAACTGCGGTCATGGCATAAGTCCAATTACTCCCTAGTAATAAATTATAGTCAAGGGGTGCATCAACCACCTCGACATCAACCTCCACTTTCTTTCCACCTAATTGGACTGGAAAAGTGGGAAGAATTCTGTGGGGTCGAAAAGAACGACCATAAAATGTGGTCAACATAGTCATAGATTGAGAGATATTCTGAGAGCCAATGGATTTCAAGTAGGTTAGGGACGTCACACACATTGCATTTCCTTCATCAATTACAATGCATTTGATGGTATAGTTCATGTACTCCACATGGATTTGAATAACCACGTGGTAAGGCAAGCGAGGCTTAACATCCATGACGTCGAACTTAATAACCTTCAAGCCACACGGGTCTAGAGATCCTAACACATATAAAAAGGCATTCCTCTATGAAGGACACGTTTGAGGCACCTCCAAAGCCGACATCACACAAGGGGTTTGATCCAGATCTTCGAAAATCGAATAGTTTTCGACAACTCTGGCATTAGGATTGTGAGCATAACGTTTCAACACTCCTTTAAAATATGGGGTAGAGGCTCTGGTTTTTTGATTTCCAAAGGTGTTTTTAGAGGAGGGGGAGACTCTGGACCTGCAATAGTCTATGAAGAACCGTAATCACTAGATCGAGTGACTACGTCAATATGAAAATTGGCCATATTAACACATAAACAATCACCTTCATGCGCCGGGGGGTTTTGATTCCCACTCGATGGATTTTTGGTGTTGGAGGAGCTTGAAGCCATGTGTTGATTATGTAGAAATGGGCTGGTCAGCACAACAAGTGGTTGAGATAAAAGACTTGAGGCTTCCTCAAGTTTGGGGCATAAGTGGGTAAGGTGATCATATTTACAAAGTTTACAAGGAAATTTCACCTTCCACTTTTCTTTCTTCCCCTCAACAACATTATTATTTGATCTATCATTGTTATCATTGTCCTTGTATTTGTTATTATTTCTCGCACCCTTAGGATTGTTACCTCGTCCTTTATTTATATTCCCTCCTGGTTGCTGGTTACCATTTGGTTTGGTCGATGACTGTATAGAATGCACATCCACCGATTGAGTGGGAGTGGAAGATGAAGATGAATCTTGTTCTGATACATAATGGCTTAGAGACAAATCCTTCAATTGGTTCATCACCAAGTCTGTAGACTTAGCATTTGTAGAGCCTATGATGCCATCGGCATGAGGCCCATGATTTTATCTAGGGTCATAATTTGACCACGATGCGTCAAGAAGAATTTCATATAACATCCTAGATTGAGCATATATGAGGTCCAATTGCTGGGATTTGAAAATATATTCTTCCTCAAATGTTACTTTGGATGTAGAGATATCCTTATAAATATAAGGCAATAAGGAATTAAGGAACCATTCCAACAGGAACTCTGGAGGAATGTAGGATTTAATCAACCGCTTCCGTCTATGCCACTCTTGGATATGGTTTGAGATATGTGTGGCCTTATCTTGGCAGAAGGCCGACAAAAGTTCTATGCCGACATCATAATGAACCAACAACTGGAAGTGGTTTAGAAAGACCAAAACCATTTGATTAAATTTCCGTATGTTCCCCCTGGTAGCTCAATGTACCATTTCACTGCAACCCCCATGAGGGTGCGTTGAAACAATCTTAAATGAATAGAATCATCATTAAGATAATTGGATGAGCACCAAAGATGAAAAGTAGTAACATGATCTCTTGGATCCTCGTCAGTCTTTCCCTCGAATTTAGGAATGTCCGAAGGAAGCTTGGTGGGGACAGGGGGCCATGAAAAATCATGACGCACCGGGTCATTCATTAATCTCGACAAATCTGGAAAATTAAGCATGGACAAAAAAGGGAGATGGGGTTGCAGCATCTAAGCCCATGCTCCCGTGAAAGATTGGTGTTGAGGGATTGCAGACCATCCAAGGTTCTGGTATACACCATGGCCCTTTTTGGTAGAGTAATATCCTCCTCCAAACTGATTCATCAGAGGCTGTATAGGCACCATACCTGTAGAGATGACATAATGGGGGTTATAAACATTTCCCCCAACTGGAGTGGCTCCAGGATGGGGGTTTCCCATAGCATGAGACTGACTCCCTCATGGTGGAAATCCGAAGGATAGAGGTGGATTCATCATAAAAAATCCGTTCGTTGGAATCAACGTGGAGGAGGAAGGGGGGAAGGACAAAATATAAGAAGTAGCTTGTTCGCTCGATTGAGTACTCCATCCAGGATCATTGAGACTAGGATTAGACCCTAAATAAAAAGGAGGTTGACCCCCAACCATAGGATTCGTTTGGAGAATTTGACTTCCACCAAATGAGAGAGGATTATGCGGAGGGGCCATGCCCCTAGGTCCAATACTAGGATTTGTATTAGTCACTGGAATAGAGGATGAAAGTTGTGATGTCATATTTGGCATAAAAAAAGAGAAAGGGTTAGAGACCGAAGGTATGGAACGAGAATTGTATCCAGGTAGAGCAAAAAGAGATCCAAAAGGCTTCATTACTATGGGTTGAATAGAAACCATGGGCTGAATAGGAGTAAGGATGGGAACCTCCGACACAACAACCATAGAAGTTGAAGGAGTCGAAGGAGTTCCATTAATTGTGGAAGGTATAGGAGTTGAGGGACTCCTAGTGTCTTTCGAACTGGACTCAGTACTCATAATTGTATAATCACAAGTCTGGTAGGTGGAGGTATGTGTACCACGTTTAATAATTTTATGCCTGTTAGAAGGAAAAGACTCAATATGCAGTGGTAACTTTAACAAACAACGAGATCTGCGAGGAAGTTGGTTTGTATCCACGATGACTGAAGACTTGAAATATAAAAAACAAATCCTAGGGCCAACTAACAATCAAACAACACACTGAAATAAACAAAAGGTACAAATGCACACAAAAATGATATAGTAGATGAAAAGGGGCCTCCCTCACTAGAGTAGGTATGCCTGGCCTAAGAGGGGCCCGAGACTCCCTTCAAAATATTGGAGGTATCAAAATTATTTATAAGGGCCCTCGTGGGATTAACAACTCAGTCAGGTAGATCCCCCCAAAGAGGTAATCCTCCATAAAGGGTGTGTGTTGTCTGACCCTTATCTGACTCAGGGTACATGTAGAATAAATCCTGCAAGTAACCTTTGTGGCTACCTATGTCAAGCAACTAGAGCTACCACAATATAACCAATGCACATGCGAACATTTGTAAGTCATGTCCACCATATGGGCAGGGTAACAAAGCCCAAAATCTTGAAAGCATCACCTCTCACGGAGGTAAAGGTACTAGCAAGAACCCCAAATATGAATAGATCTTAAGAAATATCTCTGACACTAAAAATGTATTATAGGTATATCTTTGCAACCAACTTCACGTGACCTCGTACTTAACTCTAGTGTGAGTGGAACGTCCTAACATCACTAATTACACAATGTATTTCACCACTCCCTGGTGAGACACATATGTTTAGTTTAATATCCTTAGAGGAGTTTACTCACAAAATCCTATTCCAAGGCCCTATATCCTATGCTTGTTTGTGTACTCTGAAAAATAAATTTGTTTCTAATCAATTTTAGTTAATCAACATTACTTTTAATGGATTTGTTTACTCAAGATATGTGGCCACGAAACTGATGATATTATGACTCAACATATCAAAGAAATGAATATAAACATAGTGCTAAGTCATAATCTTAAATTCTCAAAAAATGGTAAGCTTTTAAAATGAAACTTTCAATGAAACTTCTACAATTTCAATAAAATGCAATCTTTCCATATGTATCAAGATCAAGACTAAGAACTAAAAAGAGAAAATGCCATAATGCAAAAATGAGCATATTTTTTTTGTTTGTATTTTCAATATAAAGAAACGAAAATGCAAGGAGTAAATAGCAGCTTGATATATAGACCCTACTGCAAGCAAAAAGAGACAAGCCAAACACGATACCAAGAAGTAAACACTCAGGCCAAGATCTAAGGATAACCAATGAAAAAGATGATAAGAAAAAATATCGCCCAAAAATTCAACAATAAGAAGGTTTCCTATCACTCTGCAAGCACTCAACAATTAGGACATAGACCCAAGAAGCCTAAAAAACCAACCAAAACACACCCAACAAACATCAAACTCAGCCAGTAAGCACAAAAGTTGATGTACATAACTATTTGAGCAAAACTCGCGTATCTACGTGCATTATAGAAGGACAACTCACGTATGTATGCAC
>ML790258.1:247858-268501 GCA_009831015.1 Picea engelmannii | reverse complement strand
TCTCACAAGATCACTGTCAACTATGGCTTCCCCCACAGCTCCAAGCTCATCCCTCACATG
Organism: Picea engelmannii; assembly: GCA_009831015.1. NCBI lineage: Eukaryota > Viridiplantae > Streptophyta > Pinopsida > Pinales > Pinaceae > Picea > Picea engelmannii. Next base: position 268,441 of record ML790258.1, on the reverse strand, counting down.
TGTCAATCTAGTAAGGTATGTGACCACATTTTCAACCTTGGTCATTTTTATGCTCTTTAGTTTTTCCCTCAAAACCATTTTCCAGTTCTCATTTGTACTCTGGTACAATTTAGTCAAAGACTCCCACATCTCATAAGCATGTGTCTTCCCCGTCAAGTGAGGAATCAAATGATCCTTGATGGCATCAAAAATAAACCTCTTAGCCTTGATACTCTTCTTAGTGTAAGCTACAAGAAGAGTAGCATCAGTAAGTACCACAACAGGATGAGTAGTGGTATTTTCCACAATGTCCCACAACTCGTTTTCTTGCAAAAGCAAGATCCTCCTCTCCATCCAAGCACCAAAATTTGCTGCCCCATCAAGTCTATCCTCAATTCTCAAACCTGTAGCCATTGACCATTTTCTGCCGAAAATAATAAATTCAAAAATCTGCCCTGTGAAGTGATTGTTGTCCCAACTTTCTGACTGTTCAAATCTCTGCTTCCTTTTAACTCAGCTCTGATACCATGTAAATTTTCAGACCCCAACCCAGTTTTAGTCTCGTTGATTTTTCAGCCAATGTTTAATGCCCAAACCCAGTTTTATAACAGCAAATAAAACTTAGCAGAAAATTAATTTCAGAATTGAAACATGAGGATTCTGAACATCGTTTATAACACAGAAATAAAATATCAGCAGCACATAAAACTCAAAAAATTATAGACACAAATATTTTTGGTCTAACATCGACCCTGGAAAAACCCACAAGGGGAAAACCAGTGAGAGAGGGAGATTTTTATTATTTAGGAGCTTCAGAGAATTCTGTTACAGCATATTCATCTTCAGAAATTTAAATGACAAACTTATCTCGATAACCGTGCCAAGTTTTCACACAGGAAATAAGCCAAACTCCTCAAAATTCTTTCCAGAATTTTCTGCAATAAATTGCAGGTCTGCTCCTCGATTTCTGTGCCTCCAAAATGCTGTACGGATGCCTCGAAATACGTGCCAACTGTCTCAGCCCAAAACAGTACAATAAATGTTGTACGGCCGCCTTGGGAAACATGCCAAAACTTCCAGAAAACAGCACAGCGCCTTCTCCTCGAAATCTGTGCCAAAATAACAGTCGTATGTACCGTACGAAATCCGTACATTACGGACTGTACTTTCTGCCTCGGTTTCCATGCCCTTTTTCCTGCTGTACGGAATTCAAAAATCCGTACAGTACGGCCTTTTCTGCTGGACTGTACTTTCCCTTGATTTGTGTGCCTGCTCTTCTTGCTGTACGACCTGCTCAATCCGTACAGTACGGCCTGCCTTCAATGTTGTCCTTGCTGCCTCGATTTCTGTGCTAGTTTGCAGCCTTGGAATGCATGCCCTAGCTCTGCAGAAATGGCTTCCTCTCCAAACTCGAAAATGCTCTCTCTTGCTCTCTCAACAATGAATCAACAACCCAAAAACGGGTGTGCCCTCCAACCCTAATCGACCTCATGAGGTAGGTGAGGAATTTTCTAATCCAATGGCTGAGATTAGATTAGATGAGTGGCTGAGATTTGATGTCTCTTCATTCACCCTCACTAAAGTCATAAAGTCACATTTTAATTTGCATCTCACAAATTAAATGACTAAGGCCCACATTAGGCACTTTCTCACCCCTTAGGCACCTGGGGATGAGAAACACTTGCCTAGGTACTTTATTTAATTAAAAATTTAACAGTCTCGACTCTCCACTTATAGATTTATCTGAAGTAGGCCCCTGTAGTCTGACAAACCTTTTCAGGTTATTTTTCTCCTTGTTAGTGTCAAAATCGATCCTTGCTAAGGCTGTTCTGTTTCGATATTTAACAGGGTCCTTCTGACTACAGCTATAGCTAAGACAGTGGTAACTTTGTATTTTTTTTAATATAAACAAAAAAATTGAACCAAAAAAGACAAATGGTATTGTTCACATGAGCTTGATTTTGATTTTGATCTGGAGAAGCATAGGTCTCAAACATGACTCCATGCTTATCAGGCAACAACATTCTCACTGTGGCTTGGGAGGTCTGCAACAGATGCTTTTTGTGTATTGCATTAGAGGGGTAGTTTATATTTTGTCTTCTGTTTTACATTGTTACATTCGTTCAGGTGAATTCTTATGTTTTATTTCATGTCACTGTCCTATGTCGTTGCAAGACTGTTGCAGAAGTAGTCACTGTTACAGCTAAGCGACAGTCCTGTAGAAAAGCATTTTACCTATCTGTATATGAGAGGAAGACATTTTATTACCAAAATTAGCAGGACTGTTGCAGAAGTAGTCACTGTTAAAGCTAAGCGACAGTCCTGTAGAAAAGCATTTTACCTATCTGTATATGAGAGGAAAACATTTTATTACCAAATTATATATGTGTGTGTATGTGTATTTTGGGCATATATTTTGACAATATGTTTTGTAACTATCAAACACGTACATGTGTAGAAATGTGAGTTCTACTGTCCTTTGCAGACAACTAAATTAGTATCACACGGAGAAGTTCTGATTTTTGGCAAACAAGATTTTCATAAAAATTAGTTGATAATAAGAAAGCAATAGGGAGAGGAAAAAGAACTAAGAAAAGCCAACAATAGTGATTCTTACATTAGAAAAAGCCAGCAACAGCAATTTTTACATTTAAACACAAGACCAACAAATGCCACAAGAAGCCCAAGAGTAGAATTTTGTAGTAAGGTTGAAAGAGCAAACAACAAAAGATACAAGGTAAGGTGCCACAACACAAGCAATCACAGATTTCCATCAGTAAACCGCAAGAAAGACAATGTTTGACAAAGCAACCACAATTAGATATAGGATTGGACAAGCTAAACACAATAATAAATGAAGGTTGAATGAGCCAACCACAAACTATACAACATTTGATAAACCATTCCAATTGCAGTTATAGAGTTGAATGTAATTAATCATGACAAGATTAGAATAATTTCAACACACAAATAAAAAAGCAAACACGTGCGATGGTATGTTTGTGTTGAATGGTTTTGTAGAGTCCGTTACATAGAGTCTTGGATAGTTTCCAGATTCCAGACATATATAAGAATGTATTTAGTGCTACGCAATTTTTAATCTACATTTAAAAACTTTTTATTTTCTGCCTCCCCTCTGCTCAATTTTGTCTTCCCAACAAAAACTAACAGGCAAGCATCATGCTTGCTTGGAAGAGTAGCCATGGCCCATGATAGATATCACAGACTGGATGTTTTTGGCTGACCATATATTCAATATGTTTCTTCTAGGATGTAATAGTTACAAGCTAAAAAGAAGTGCTCAATGGGAGATAAGAGTAACACAAATAAACCAGCTAAACCACCGTACAAAATGTCAAATGCCAATATAACAGAAGTGGCCTGTTATCACAGGATTTGTACTTGTGCAAAGCCTTCCACAAGTACCAAACTTGTGTAACAATTGGAAATATTTGTCAGTGTCACCTAGACAAATATTTCCCTCGTTTTAGTGGTGGATGGAGGTCCAACATAAGGGAGGCTTCCCTTGTGACCTCAAGGAATCCTATAGCAACATTAGCCAAGCCTATGGCCCCCTATCTTGGTCACTTGAGATGATGGGCTAGATTCAAAAGGATACCTGTGACGAGACAAGACAATTGATTGCTTGGAGATATGAGAGATATTTCAACAATTACCAAGTCTATACATGCAAGAGATGATCCCATATACTGACTATCCTCAAAAGGAGGGCTGTTGTAATCGATATTACACTAATTAACAGTTTATACCAGCAATGACTGTTTTGTAACAGCAGCAAGAAATTGGCCCTCAAAAATTGCCAATAAAAATTTTAAATGCAATACTTAACAAGTAGAATAAGATCTAGGTATTCAAAAATGATTTTAGCTCTCTTATACCACAATATTAAGTAAGTTATCAGCAATTTTAATAAGCCTTAATGGCTGTAGCAAACCTTTTATAACAGCAGCAATAAATTCACCAAGTTTTCCAAGCATTGAGTTAGAGTTAGTGAGGAAATGAGGTTAGTAGTTTGGTTGTCCAATAGCTTGAAGAGAAAGAGAGTTGCATGAGTGTTTGTATCACTAAGAGAGTTCAAGACTAGTGCCGTTTTATCCTTTGGGCAATGGAGTCGAGCAACACTTTGAAGGATGAATTAGATAATCAAGAAGAATGAAGGTTTGAACCCTAAGGTGCAAACCCTTATGGACCTTAGGTGCCGTTTTCCTTCTTACAAGATGTCTAATTCAAGGATTAAATCGACTAAATCAAAACCCTAAGGTGCAAACCCTTATGGACCTTAGGTCTTTGAATTCAGCTAGAGACTAACCCTAAGGTGCAAACCCTTATGGACCTTAGGACTAGGTCTCTAAATGCTTTCACAAACTTGAACAAATGAAGGTAGGGAGGGAGACAAACCCTTATGATCCCTGCTAGGGTTTCACTAGAACAAAGTAACATGCAACAAGATAGCAATTATCACATTAAAGTTTAAACCATGAACAAACATCTCCACTTGAAGAAGAACACTTACCCATCCAAGTCGCTATGCAAGAAAACCCTAGCTTCAACATGGCCGATTGATTAGCAACCTCATGAGGGGATGCAATGGCCATGGCATAGAGCTAGAACTACTGGCAGACTTCTAGAACAATAATCATAACTGGCAAAAAGAGTCATCCCAACCATCCTGGCTTAGGTGACGAACAATAACATAAAGAATAGTGTCAACATCATTAAGATTAGTGGACAATGTGGACCAATGTCAATGTTCTAACTTTTCCTTGTATACATATCATAGAATGTGTTACAAGTTGGGAATCTTATCTTTTGTCTTTTGTCCTGGATCATGGATTCTGTGTATTCACTTTTAAATAGAGCCCTATGTAAAAGCATTGCAGTTCAGTTCAAGCACTTTCAACATATCCATAAAGGGATCAGGTACTTGCAGCAGTAACAATTTCCCAGCCATGGGTCAAGGAATCCTCGAGTAGTAAAGCACATCATCTACCTGCAAAGGAGCAGCATGGATCTTATCTTCTGTTACTTGCATGGTTGAGTGTGATGGAAGGTTGTTTCCACCATCTACAACATGAAGTTACTGAGGTTGTTGTTCAAAAATATACGACAATATGTTTTTCTTTGTGAATCAATTTATAGATAATATTTCCACTATGACCTGAGTTTTAAAATGCAGGTTACATTCACACAAAGGGCAAAATACTCGGGAGGCATGGCATAAATTCTACAATGTGGTATTGCTAACTGCTTTCAGGACTAAAGTGCATGATTTCCATTAAAAATTACATCATGATTTCTCACATAAATTCTTAGAACAATCCTTGAGGAACCTTTTATAGCATGGATGGACAAAGTCAAGAGCATTCTGGCAAATTATCAAATTTCAGCCCTAAGAGAATTCTAATGAAAACCAGATTTCAATCACTGCACTCCATTATTAATCATACAATTAATATAAAATATTTATCTTTTAACTCCTGTTTGAAAAAGCTTTTATTTGAAAGTTCTAAAATTCTGCATTGGCCCACTTCTTATGGTTCTATCCAACTGCCTTTCCAGATCAGTGTATCAATTGATAAATTTTGCATTGAAATTGTGCATCAATATCAATTGCAAGGAGATATGGTGTCAACGGAGGACTACCACAATCAAAGCAAGGATAAAGCGATTTGTCAGCTAAGAATGGTGTGAGGTTTGATCCCCACAGTTGCTTCACATTGATGACAGAAAATGAGTAAGATAGTATAAGTGGACCCTTTTTGTAAGGAATAAGAAATTATATTTTTATATCCTGTTCTATAAAAGAGAATTATGATGTGGATTAACTCTTAATGTGAGGATATTGTAATTTGTATCTATCAGCTAAGGGGGTTTGTCCTAAAGCCTTAAAAAAGACAACACTATCACCCGTGACATCTTCTTTTGAATAAACATGTTATTATTTTGCTATGGCGGTAGTTGCTATTTGTTACAGAACTATTAACTTATTTTGTATCATTACATATTTGATCATTATTAATGCATATCTAATTACATTTGTTGTTGTAAGTCCCTTTTTTGTCATTCCTTATCCATGTCATAGGATTGTTTTGTTGTCTGATGCACATCTTTATGTACCTACCCTGAGATGTTCCAGAATGTGCAGGAAATTGGATAGCCATTAACATGCAGTTAAATATATGAATCCTCAGTCTTGAATGATTGTTTACTTATTAGTGTCTAAATAAGGATCATAGATTAGCACTGAGTTCAAGTTGACATATCACAGATTCATAATATTATCCTGAGCGTAGTGAATAAATTAGCCAAGTTCATTTCAATGGATGTATCATTTAGACACTAATAAGTAAACAATCATTCAGTACTGAGGATTCATATATTTCACTGCATGTTAATGGCTATCCAATTTTCTGCACATTCTTCATCTAATATGCTGGGGAACATCTCAGGGTAGGCACATAAAGATGTGCATCAGACAACAAAACAATTGTGTGACATGGATAAGGAAGGACACAAAAAGGACTTACAACAACAAATGTGACTAGATATGCATTAATAATGATCAAATATATAACGATACAAAAGAAGTTGATAGTTCTGTGACAAATAGAAATTATCACAATAGCAAAATAATAATCTATTTATTAAAAAAATGTCACGAGTGATAGTGTTGTCATTTTTAAGGCTTTAAGACGAACCCCCTTAGCTGATAGACACAATATCCTCACATTAAGAGTTAATCCACATCATAATCTTTTTTTATAGAACAGAACATAAAAATATAATCTCTTATTCCTTACAAAAAGGATCCACTTCATACCATCTTACTCATTTCCTGTCATCAATGTGGAGCAATTGTGGGGATCAAACCTCACATCGTTCTTAGCTGACAAATCACTTTATCCATGCTTTGATCGTGGTAGTCCTCCGTTGACACCATAACTCCTTGCAATTGATATCGATGCACGATTTCAATGCAAAATTTATAGAAAGCAATTAACACAAGGCAGTTGGATAGAACCGTATAAAGTGGGCCAATGCAGAATTCTCCAGCTCCTATATTACACCTTCCTGGCAATTGCTATCAGAACATAAAACCAGTAAAAGTAAATGAGGCTCAGGAAAGTTTTGAAATTGAAATTTAAATAGCCGAGACTGAATTTACACTGACACAAACAAGGACATGCATGTGCAGGTATGCCAAGGACAACAGTAATAGCTGTTTTATATCAGTTAATCATCGCACATTTATGAAAAATTTGAATAATTCACACATATATATTGACTATTATAGGTTCTCACTTCCCCTATGCAAACAGTAAACTCTGTTTTAATGCTCAATCGCTGAAAATGAATACAATATGGATATATAACTGCAGTAATGTTAAGTTAAATCTTTTGAACTCAAACCATAACTGACTCAAAAAACACGGAGCAGAAGTATTTGGTCCCTCTAATCACATGCCTAAGTTTAATATTTTGATGCAAATTTTCTTGCTGTGTATATAAACAAGAAAAATTAGTGTAGATTGGAATGATATAATTTACATAAACTTGTGATATAGCTTCTGCCTGAACTTTTAGTAAGTTGAGAAAAACCAAGAGTACATGCTATAGAATGAAAGTCATCTCAATGAAATATTAAACAATGATAGCTAGAGATTTTAGTCTAGATTGGAGTGATATAATTTAAATAAACTTGTGATATAATTTACATAAACTTGTTTAGCTGTGTATATAAACAAGAAATAATAGTCTAGATTATAATTTACATAAACTTGTGATATAGCTCCTGCCTGAACTTTTAGTAAGTTGAGAAAAACCAAGAGTACATGCTATAGAATGAAAATCATCTCAATGAAACATTAAACAATGATAACTAGAGATTTTAAGGTAAACATTCACCAAGCAATTGAACCCACCATTGCACGTGAAGAGTAATTATGGTAGCCACACATGCACATCCAATCACCAGCACGCCAGCTTCTAGGATTTAGAAGGGATAAATTTGGAACATAACTGCCCGGAAGAGCATTAGTATCGGTACCATTAAATGGCCAACCTGAACCTGAGGGAACAGTTTGATGAGGCAAAGGCATTGGCATGCCCATGTTCATACCTAACCCTAGTCCTCCTGAAGGCCTTGGTAAATAGTGTCCAGGAGTATGGAAAGATACACCTGGCAAAGCCATTGCTGGCATTGCTGCTACCTCCTTTGGTTCCCCGCACTTCTTGCATTTTTCTCTTGATGCATAATTATTGTTGCTGCAACCTTTTGATCCAATATGACAAAAATCCAACCAGTAGTGCAGCCAGCCATCCAAACACAATGTAGCCAATGATATGCACACCAACCAGCCCCGCGTACACCACACACACACCCAAACACACGCACTCACACTAGTCACACAGCCTAACCAATGTACATGCACTTTCAAACCATCAATGAAGCATGAAATACCTCAAGTAATGCAAAAAGTGACAAATTTTCTCCTGAGTGATACAATATTATAAAGTGCACTTGAAATTTACTCTTCCATTTAAAAGAAAAGCAACAGATGCACTACATTGCTGTATAGTTTGAAACCATGCATTCAGTAATTTTCCTACATCAATCAAAGACTTTTTTAAGATGAGAGTACAAACACTGTAAGAAATTAACTCAACTCTTCTAAGACAAAGAACAGGTAGCTGCATTGCTGCAAGTATTACTAAATTCACAAGGTTTCAACCTCTTTTTCTCACATCTCTTTCCGATCTACAAAGACTCTAAGTAAGATACTAAAAACAATGGCTATAGATATCTTCACTTCTATGAAGAACATATGAAAAAATGCATTTTGTTGAACATTGTAGTTACTGTTGTTATTACATCTTGTGCTTATAATGAAAACCTTATAATGGAATGATTTGGTAGAGCTTCTTTACTCTTATATCTGCATCTTGCTCTGCAGGCAGAGGCTTCTAGAAGATACATGAAACTGCATTATACTGAAATTTGAAACATCTCATTTACTCCCATATGAGAAAGATGAGTACATCACATTCTGGTAGGGTTTTGGAACATTATTTTTTCCTTAACTACATTCTTCTTGGAAAAATATCAAGAGCATTTAAAAAATAAATTCAGCTATAACAGACTTGTATGAAGAGGGGCCCACAGTGAAGGTAAGGGAAGTGGAAAAGTAACTTTGAAATTTTCAAACACCAGATAAGAAGCACATTAGGTTGTACACAAACAAACAAATAAAAAATATCAAAAGCATAAGGGGGGAGGAAGACTCCACCCTTCCTCTTACAGGATCCAGAGAATTGGATGACAGATAAAAGTGGGCCAAGAACAAAGAGGATACAGGATATGCACGTGGCCAAGCAGGGGAAGGAGGCAAAAATCGGACCTTATATCAGAAATTTGGAACAACTACAGACACAGAACCGGTAAGGAAACTGGAAGTTTCTCTATAATAAAACCCTCGTAAAAAGTTTTAACTAATCACAAGCACCCTTCATTTCTCTGTTGAACTACTGTTCTGTACTCACTCCACATCACCCAGTCAGGAAAATATGAAAATATCATGAGAAGTTTTTCTCAAGGATCTGATAGGAAACTCATCAGAGAAGAAGTGTTTGCAAAAACTCAAGTCATGTGGGAGAATTCATCCAGCTAGCTAATTTTCCAAGGGAAACCTACTAATAATAATACTGAAGATATGAACATAACAACAATCCAGCCATCAAGAGATTCCAAAGTAATGCAGGAACGGTATCATATATCGAATCGAAGACAAAAAAGGTGTTAGTTTTAGCTCAGTTCAGTGTCTCAGCTGTGCCTACTGTCCTAGGCCAGCTGTGGGACACCTTAATTAACCCAGACAGCATTTTTATCTCAGCCTTAGGTTTAGGCTTGCAGCAGATTCTCCTTGAGTGGATTGTGGGGCCCAGGGAGAGAGGGCGCACCTCATGAAGGTGGCTGAGTGGTCTGTGGGACCCAGACCAAGGAGGGCGCACCTCTAGTTGGCTGCTAGTGGAGTGTGGGTCCCTGACCAAGGGGGGCGCACCTCCTAGTGGAGAGTGGGGTTCAGCAGCCCCAACTCTCAGCCATTCAGGCAATTCTTTGGGACACTTGTCAAGAAGGATGGGAGGCTGCTAAGGAGATAAAAGGAGGTTGAGGGTGAGAGGACAATACACAATTCTCATTTGTGAGTGAGCAAGTGAGCAGGAGGGGGGGTGTTTGAGGCTGAGGAAGGAGGGCGAACTGTCTGGAGCAAACAGCAGTTGAGGAGGGCGATTCTGGTACTGAAAGGCAACTGGAACAGGTCAGGATCAGGGCCATATCAGGCTGTCAGCACCAGGCTCAACTCAGGCCAAAGTTTTACAGCAGCAAGGAAGGAGAGTTAGGGCACTCATCCTCATCCAGGACTGACCAGATTCAGCCATTCTGTTCAGCAGAGAACATGGCCTAATTCTGGGTGCTATTTCAGTCAAAAGCAGGCTATACCAGAGGCCGTACAGCTACAGCAAGGAGTGTTGTGTTAGCTGGGCCGTACAGAGCCTGTGGAGAGGAAAAACTCTGCCCGGAAATTTCTGTACTATATTTGCTGTAAAATTCCTCAGAAACCTCAATAAGAAGCCCTCCTTTGTTGGGTTTTTTCCCCACACTGGGGTTCCAGGGTACTTCTGGTGTCTTTGTGTTATTTACGTGCTTGTTTACTGTATGTTTCCGTTGCTAATTTCTGTTCTATATATCAGCTGTAGGTTTCTGCATAAATTCAGATTTATATCAGCATAGATAAATTTCTGGTTTAGTTAATTTATTGGCAGCAATTTCAGTGGCTGAGATATAGGTTTAAATTTCAACATGGTATCAGAGTTCAGCCTCTGAGTACAGGACAGCCAAGTGACTTGCTGTGCAGACTAGCAAGGGTAAATCAGCAAGTGGACAGAAGACCAGAAGTGTGTGGGCAAAACAGGACAGCAGACTCAAATGGCCAATGCAGGCTTGAGGGTTGAGGACAGGTTGGATGGAGCCTCAAATTTCTGTCCTTGGAAGGAGCGAATTAGCTTGGTGCTAGAGGAGAATGGGTTGCTGGAACTTGCAGAAGGCAAAGTAGCAGCCCCAGCTGATCCAGTACAGCTAGTTGCCCATGCCAAGAGGGATGTCAAGGCCAGAAGAATTCTTGTGGATGGTGTCAAGGACCACATCGTTCCATATTTGTCTAGCAAGAAAACAGCAAGGGAAATGTGGGAGGCCCTGGTAAAGCTATACCAGTCTGACAACTAGAGCAGAAAGATGTTGCTCAAAGAGAAGTTGAGAAGCACGAAGATGGCCAAGGGAGAGTCGGTGGTCACTTACCTCACAAAGTTCACTCAGATTCGAGATGAACTTGCAGCAGTGGGAGAGACCGTGGACGAGACCGAGCTGGTGAGGACAGCCTTGAATGGCTTCACCAAGCAATGGGGCGTGTTTGTCTAAGGGGTGGTTGCACGGGAGAAACTCCCTGATTGGGAGAGGTTGTGGGACGACTTCACCCAGGAGGAACTATGAGTGGATGCATCTCAGGCTAGTCTGCCGAAGAGTGAGGAAGAGGAGAATGTGGCTTTTTATGCAAAGAAGAGCAGTGGAGCGGGAGGCTCCAGGGACATGGGCAAAGTTAGATTCTTTGCATGTCACAAAACTGGCCACTATGCCAGCAAGTGTCCTAACAAGAAGAAGAAGAGGGAGTCAGAGGTAGCAGCTACAGCATCTACTGAGATGGATGCGTTTGCAGAGAAATTCGAGGATGAATTTTCTCTGGTTGCCACTCTTTCTAGCAGCTGCAGATTAGCTGAGTTTGAGGACAGCGGGACATGGTTCGTGGAAAGTGGGTCATCTTGCCATATGACAGGAATGAGATCAGTGTTCCTTAGTGTTTCGAAGACGGAATCAAACTTCCATGTGAAGAATTGGGCGCGCACCAGGCATGCAGTAAAGGGGGTTGGATGCATCAAATTCCAGCTAGAGTCATGAGTGTTTCTGGAGGTGGATGAGGTGATGTATGTGCCAGAGTTGAAGGTTAACTTGCTCTCTATATCAGCTCTGGAGAATATGGGGTATGATGTAATGTTCGTTGATGGACATGTGCTCATACGGGCAGAGGGAGCGGCCTTGGATGCAGCAATGAGGCTTGGCATCAGGAAAGGTATGATGTACAGAGTGTTGGGACAGCCTATAGGTGGGTCCAGGGGGATCTTGGACCAGAGATCAGTGTCAAAGAAATTTAGTTGGTATGACTTGACATTGATGGCGGAGCAGAACAACACATCAAATCCGAGTGCAGCAGAAGTAGCAGGTGGATCTTCTGGTTCAGAGGGAACAACTACAGCAGCAACAACAGATTTGATTGGATCAAAGATTGATCCTGGTGGAGACACCTCCCTCGCTAAGAGGGAGTGTTAGTTTTAGCTCAGTTTGGTGTCTCAGTTGTGCCTACTGTCCTAGGCCAACTATGGGACACCTTAATCAACCCAGTTAGCATTTTTATCTCAGCCTTAGGTTTAGGCTTGCAGCGGTTCTCCTTGAGTGGATTGTGGGGCCCATGGAGAAAGGGTGCACCTCATGAAGGTGGTTGAGTGGTCTGTGGGACCCAGACCAAGGAGGGCGCACCTCTAGTCGGTTGCTAGTGGAGTGTGGGTCCCAGACCAAGGGGGGCGCACCTCTTAGTGGAGAGTAGGGTCCAGCATCCCCAACTCTCAGCCATTCAGGCAATTCTTTGGGACACTTGTCAAGGAGGATGGGAGGCTGCTAGAGAGATAAAAGGAGGCTGAGGGTGAGAGGACAGAACACAATTCTCATTTGTGAGTAAGCAAGCGAGCAGAAGGAGGGGTGCTTGAGGCTGAGGAAGGAGGGTGAACTGTCTAGAGCAAGCAGCAGTTGAGGAGGGAGATCATGGTACTGAAAGGTAGCTGGAACAGGTCAGGCTCAGGGCCATATTAGGCTGCCAGCACCGGGCTCAACTCAGGCCAAAGTTTTACAGCAACAAGGAAGGAGAGTTAAGGCACTCATCCTCATCCAGGACTGACCAGATTCAGCCATTCTGTTCAAAAGAGAACAGGGCCTAATTCTGGGTGCTATTTCAGTCAAAAGCAGGTTGTACCAGAGGCCATACAGCGACAGCAAGGAGTGTTGTGGAGAGGGAAAACTCTGCCCAGAAATTTATGTAAGAAATTTATGTACTGTATTTGTTGTAAAATTCCTGAGAAGCCTCAATAAGAAGCCCTCCTTTGCTGGGTTTTTTCCCCACACTGGGGTTCCAGGCTACTTCTAGTGTCTTTGTGTTATTTACGTGCTTGTTTACTGTATGTTTCCGCTGCTAATTTATGTTCTATATATCAGTTGTAGGTTTCTGCATAAATTCAGATTTATATCAGCATAGATAAATTTCTGGTTTAGTTAATTTATTGGCAGCAATCTCAGTGACTGAGATATAGGTTTAAATTTCAACAAAAGGCAATGTTGGTAGTATACTCAACAAATTAATGTCAGATCTCAAGCATCAAGAACAGTTGTCAATGGTATTTGTGAGGTGCGAGGAGTTTTTTTGTTCCTAGAGCCATGGGGTCACCTTGAGGCAGTGGTCGAACATGTGGTTGCACCCAAAGATATTTATTAAATGTGCACACATAAGTGGATTGAAGCCCACCCCCATGTCCTTCAAATTTAAGTCAATTGGGGATAGATCAGGTGGTTAGGGAAGAGAAATGTTATCCTCCCCACCCGAGTTCAAATCCTGCTTGTGATATGTTTCGCTCTTCATGAGCCAATTGTTGCTGAGGCTGAGCCCACAAGGAATCTCTTACCCTTACTTATGTACTGGAGGGTGGGGTGCTTGGTTACATGTTGAAAAATAATAGAACAGTTGTCAATGGGACTTGCAATATATATAGAATGTTGTTTACCTAACCACAACATATTTATTATGTATTAGACTCTATGTACATGAGCTATTCTGTGTTAAACTCATAATTTTGTAATAATGCTCTGATCTTGGTCTTTAAGACACTACATTTCAATAATTCTAAAAAGCCACTTTCATCCAATAAGGACCTAATTTCTCTCATTGGTCACTTGCACTTTAAGTTAGCATTTTTCTCTTTTTGTATAAATAGGGATTCCCCCCTTTTCATAACTTTAATCGATTCAAAAATATCGTCATCATAGTTTCTGAATAAGTCTTCCTCCATACAATCCAGATTTGCAGGTGGAATCCACCATTGGATGTGGAGGTGTCCCCTCGTCGTTGTTCTTATGTTGTTTATTTCTGTCATTCAAGCTTTACTTTCATCACATCATCAGCTGTTATTTTCAGTTATGTAGTTGCAGTACCAATGCCATTCAAGATACTAGTACACTGCAAGTTAGTAGCAAAGCCTTGTTCAACATTTGGGCAAACAGTCAAGCAAGGGTGATGATCACCAGGAGTGACAGGGGATGAAACAAAGATAGAAATGTGACCAAAGGAGAACTGAAAGATATGTTTGCAAAGTTCATTGAGGAATTTGGGGCAGTAGTGAACAATGTTTTAAAACTCGGACTTGGCCTCGGCCTCGAAATCAGCCAAGGGTCAACTCGTACTCGGCCATGACTTGGATCGGTTTAAATTTAATGACTCGGTTTACAAAAAAATACATACAGTATTTAAATTTTAATGAAAAAAATATATTTTAAACATTCCAAACCATTAGAAACAAAATATGCAAAGTCTGCTCATGTATATACCGTGTAAGGTTGAATATATCAAAATGGCAGTGTTACCCCCCAAGGGGGGACAACTTCACTTTGGATGGTACATTACTATGTTGCAGGAAACGCACCCCCCCCCCTCTGTTTCAGAGCCCGAAACGGTACGGTACGCCGAAATGGGTACGGTACAGCCGGCGGCGTTTCGTGGCCGCACCACGCCCATACGGCCGGGTTTCCACGGCTTTCAAAGGAGAATTAGGCAAATTAAGGGGGTCGTGGGGCCCCCAAACTTCCAGTTAGTGTTAGTTAATGCCTTTTTGGCCTTCTCTAATTAGAATGAAGATAATTTTATGTGTTTTTGTTTTAATTAAAAAAAGAAACTTCTAGATGCAAACCAAAACCCTAAATCTCCTTCATTTGCTATAAGAAACCACTTGCTTCACTCATTCCTCACACTTTCATTAGCAAGAGGAGCTTCCTACAGCAGCAAGAAGGAGATTGTGTGTGGTTTTAGTGAGCAGATTTCTTCTCTATTTGGTGAGTAGATTTATTTTATGTTTGCTTAGCAAGTTAGCAGTTTTTTTTTTCTCTTGGTTTCATAGCAATCTCTCTCTCTCTTAATTTATAATAAGCCTTCTAGTGATTGGTGATTAAATGGTTTATGAATTTTGAGTTTAGCTTGTTGCTGTGATAAATTGTTAGCTACAGCCATTAGGGCTGCTTCTTTCTGCTGTTATCTTTCATTTATCTCACAATTTAACCATTGAAAAGTTTGTTTAAGTATTGGATCTGAAAATGCTTGTCAAGAGTTTTATTTTGAGCTATCCATATGCTGATTTTTATGGTTAAATATTGTTGTTGTTACAATTTACTTGCTGCTGATAATACTTATTTTTCATTAGTTTTCAATGTTCATTAGTTTGTTGCTGATAAAAATTAGTTTTCATTAGTTTTCATGGTTAGATTGGCTATTACAACAGCCAATCTAACCATGAAAACTAATTTTATTTTTTGTTTGGTGAACAAAGTTTTCATTTTCTTCTTTTCTTGCAGCATTCATGGCTTCTCAATGTGTTGTTTCATCTAATCCTAGAGCTGCCGAAGTAAACAGGCAGCAGGAATACTATCCTCTTTGGAGGCATGTTACCAAGGTCAAGGCTATGGGTGTCGGTGGAGGTTCATGGGAATGGAACTGCAATTTATGCAAGAAGGATAAGAACTTCAAGGGCTCTTACACAAGAGTCAAGGCTCTTACACAGGAGTAAAAAAAGCCTTCCAGAGGTTGTTTCCATCTTCTCAGCAAACAGATGTGAGGGAGGAATTTGCTTGTTCAATTTACTCTTGATATTGATGATGATGCAAGTGAGTGGAATTCAAGTTGCCTCTTCTTCCCATCGAGGCTCTAGTTCTGTTGAACATGCATCTTGTTCTATTTTTGATGATGAGGATGAGGATCAGTATGATTATTGATATGTAATTGTAGTTKCCTTTAGSTCATGTTTKTWTTCATTTTCARCACATACARCCTCATTTATAAAGGCTGATTTTGGAYGTAAAGCCTCATCTATAAAGGCTAATTTTGGATTTTGCTACTTGCATCATGTAATGAATGATATTCATCATCTATGGGAGTTAATATGGACATGGTTTTCCTTCTAAAATGTCATTTATGTGTATCATTATGTTTTTCTTGCAATATAATGCTTTATTTTTTTTTTAAATATATATATATATATATATATTTTTATTTTTATTTTATATACGGCATTTCCATTTTTTTAGGGCCTGTTTCATATCGTACCTGTTTCGGAAACTTCGTATCGTTTCCCCGTTTCGTGCAACTTAGGTACATTATGATTTCACTATGATCTATCTTGACATTCCATGTAGATGGTTCATTTGGATGTGATGCTATAACTCCCTGGTTAGTCATGAAAGTGGTAAACATTAAAATGAAATCCGATAGCACTTCATAACATGCATAGTTTTATTATTTGCCTAGTTGTACCTTGGGGGACAATATTTTTCCTTTAGAAGTGTTGTCACTTCTCGGGTCAATTTGTACTACTGGGTAAGTAACCAAGATAGCATTTTTCACTTCCCATTTGTATCCAATGGGAAAGAGCAGCCTTCCAAGTCTATCAAGAGGAAGTAAGACTTCAGAGGGAGTTAGCAGGCCCTGAGGAGAGTCAATCGTCCATAGGCCATGGGTTGACGAAGGTGTCATGGGTTGAGGAAGCCATGCAGGATGCTCAGAAGCGGGACGCTTCTAAGAGCAGAGTGTCTTCCAAGAAGAGTTCATGTCATACAGCAAAATTTGCTTCTATGTCAGAGGGAGTAGTTGTGGCAGCAGATCCAGTGTGGGAGGGAGAGCCACTTCCAGCATGGGAGACAAATCTACTTCTAGGTGATGGTGGATGGAATACCTCCCTCGCTAAGAGGGGGTTTTGATGTTTTGTAGCATCGGGAGGTATTCCCACATTGGCCTTGGTGTCAAGCATGTGGGAATCATTGTTGACACTCACATTGTATTTTTCATTTTGTGAAAACCCTTGTATATTGAATCGGGGCTTGTGTTGGGGTTTCACACCGACATCTGTGAATAAAGAATTCTAATTTAATGTTGAGTTTAGTGGAGGGCTCCTTAAAGTAGTCTAAGGGATTTTAAACTCACCTTAGATTCCTATAAAAGCAGAGGAGAGATTGTGACAATCTCATTGTGACATTATGGAGTGAGCATAAGTGAGTGAGCACTTGTGCTAAGAAGCTTGGTGATTTCAGCAAGGGAAATTCTGCAATTTTGGCAAATCTAACCTAGGGTTTCTTGGACATTCTAATTTTTTGTTTTCAAACCAAGAGAAAGGCCACACGTGTGAGGAAGAAAACAGGTCGCACATGTGAGGAGAGGTACCGCTGCACGTGTGGGCAACAGCAGGTCCATACAGTCACATGTATGGGACAAGTCCGTACAGCCACACATGTGACAGTCGTACAGATGGAAAAGGCAGGTCGCACGTGTAAGGGATAGAACAGGGCCGCATGTGTAAGGGATAGAACAGGGCCGCACGTGTGAATTTTATGGGCAGGTGACAGTCCGTACAGGCTGACGTCAGCAATTTGTACAGTCCGTACGAATGACGTCAACAAGTCGTACAGATGACGTCAACAGATTTGTAAGTTGGGAATTTTTCCCGGGATTTTGTTGAATTTGGTTTTGTTGATTTTGTTGGTTTTGAGAGGAATGATTTTGTCCTCAAATTTGGTGAATTTATGAGATGTTGAGAGGGCTAATTTTTCCCTCAGAAAATTCTGAATTTGACAAGTTTACAGAACAGAAAATTGTCTCATGTGCATGGATAATTTCTCTCTGATCTTTATGTTTCCACTGCTGTAATTTGTTGTCATAATTTCAGTGTAAAATTATTCAGTGATAACAGCCCTAGGGTTTACTGTTTGGATCACTTGGAAGTAATTTTCAGATCTGAAATTAGTTGCATAAAAATTCATAGCTAGACCCATCACTCCAAGTGGGTACCTTGCATTGGGATCTGTGTACCATGCCTCAAGATCCGTGACACCGCATTAGGATCCGTGATGTTGCCTTGGGATCCACGTACTCATATTTGATCATATCTATGAACATTGGGATCCGTTCCATTTGCCTTGGGATATGTGTACCACATTGGCATACGTGTCACTACTTTGGGATCCGTGACAACGCATCAAGCCATGATAGGGACGCCATGTCATCACACTTGCCACATGGACCACTCAGATTTTCTCTCCTTGCTTAGTTGGACGTTGTACTCATACACATGCCTCGTTATTTTGTCCTTGGACCACACGTGGGAGCCTTTTGATGCATTTGAGGAGGTGGTTATGGTTGTTGGAGTGGTTACAGGTGGTTATGTTGACCATTGGATGATGTGGCATTGACCACAATGATTTGCTTAAGGAGTGCCCACACTGAGGAGGTCATGTGTGCCACTTGCTTTGGATTCTTGCTTGGACGTCCCACACATGTGGGGTGATGTCACGCACTTACACTGTACAGTTGGTTATTTCATCTTTAGACCATTTCCTAACTTCTGAGAGTTGGTTAGAGGAGCATTTGGGTCTTTGGACCATCTTTGACTTGTCCTTCACTCATCCTTGGGACATTGGCATGCTTATTGAGAGGGCGCACCTTTTCTAGGCTCTTCTAGTCCATCGTGTGGCCATTTATGATGTATTTGGGCAATTTTGAGAGGGGTGCTTATGTATTGGAGGGTTTTGAGGGATATTTTGTCCCATTCATTGTATTTTGCCCATGGTTTTGACTTGGGCCAATGGTTTTGGGCTAGAACATTGTATTCTTCATTGTATTGAGGAGGCTCCTTAGTTATAAAGAGGAGGCCTCTCTCATTTTCATTATTGGAAATTAATGAGAAAACTTGCCTAAAGAAGCTCTTGAGTATCTATATATTTTTATGTGATGTTTTAGGCTATTGTTCAAGGGTTTTATAGAATTTTTCAGGTTTGCTGGAGGATAGAGCTTTTACAATGCCAAAGAAGTGCATTTTGCTCCACTTGTAGGGGCAAATAAGGTATAGCTTTCTTTCCCTAATTCCCTTTGACCATTGACAAATTTGGTTTTTTGTATTGAGGTAGGACGTCTAGGGGCTCTTCCCTTTTGCGAAAGGCCATGCTTTGAGATCACCATAGTGGTACTTGGAGAGACTTCCCAGTGGATCAATCCCCCCATCCAAGCTTGAAAAACCCTATTTTCCCTAGGTGAGGCTTGATAGGTAATCGTCCTTAAGTACCTTCAACATCATCTCATCTTAAGACCCTAAGCTTTATATAGACTTGTTTAGTGACCCCGTAGCCCTTCCTAAAGCACTGGTCTATTTTCTTCAACCACCAAAAACCCCAAAATCGTCTTTTCCTTTCTTTGTTTTCTTTTTTGCTTAGCAATCTAGGGTTTGTCTATGCTTTATCTTTGGTTTAGATAGCTTTGGATCTAAAGGGTTTCAATGGTATATCTAATGTTTAGATCTCACATATGCTAACGTGTCTTCATAGAATACTTTTTGGTGTTGGCATAAAAAGGGTTTATAGATCTGATTGTGATTGTTCATATCTTTGATGATCTAAACCTTACATACTTGAGGCGCACCTTAAATGCTTGATTTGATTGCTTTTGGGGATGCCCGAACTAAATGCTTGGAACATTTGGTCTTGATCTTCAATTTGATTCATTAGAACCATCCATATTTGTAACGTTGAAGCACATGTGAGGTCTACATACACATAATGAAACGATGAGGGAAATAGTATAACGAATTAGTTTATTTGTTGATCATCATTTTCCTTCTCTGGTTACAAATCTGAATACGTGATATGATAAATTGTTGGATTTCTCATGGTTTACATCATTATCTCTGCAATGTTGTCATTCATGTAGAATTTTCCAGGTCCTATCAGCTGTCTTCTTGGCCTGTCTTTGACCAAGCTAAGACTCTAAGTTTTTTGCTGTCTTATCTTTTAATTTCTGCTGTTTTATAACAGCCAACAGTAGTTTTTAGTTTTGTTGATTGTTATGGTTGTTGTCTCTGTTTGGGTGCTCTAGCAAGTAGTTTTATGTATGACAAATTAGTACATGCATACCAAATAACAACAACATACCTAAACTATCTTTTCTGCTGAAAATATGGACAGATCTAAGAGCTAATAACAGCCACTAAAATGCATGTGTAGACACAGGTATTTTTGGTCAACATGACCCTGGATAAAACCCCCCCGGGGAAAACCAGTTTGAGATATAGTGTATATATGAGGTAGAGCAAATCTAGTTTACAGTAATCACAATACAAGAAGAACCT